>JACBWW010000054.1:3770479-3791825 GCA_020086605.1 Lanius collurio
GGGGCTGGATGGGGTCTGTACGAGGTTGGGGGGGGTCTGTGTGGGGTTTTGGGGACCTGGGGGGACTGAGCAAAGCCAGTGCAGCATAGGCTGTACCCAAGCACCAGACACTGCTGGGAGCTGGGTGCCCTCAGTGGGGCTGGGGGTTTGAGGGGGGGTGCTGACTCCTCTTTGCATTTCCAGAGACCAGAGACCCCCCCGACAGACCAGGCCCCCCCAGCCCCACTGTCCCCACAGAACGGCCACACTCGCCCGAGCCTGCTGAGCACCAGCTCCTCCGTGTCCAGCCTCAGCTCCTCCACGGTGCGCGACAGGGCTGGGGGGCTGGGGTGGGGTATGTGGGGGGCACCTCCACAGCCCCCCTGAGCGTGTCACCCCCCGCAGCTGAGCGGGAGCCTGATGAGCCTGTACAGCGAGGGGGAGCTGGGCAGGGTGGCCGTGCGGGGCTGTGTCCAGTTCTCCCTGCGCTACGACCCGGCCAAGAAGGAGCTGCAGGTGCACGTCCTGCGCTGCCGGGAGCTGGCCGAGGCGAAGAAGCAGCGCTCAGACCCGTGAGTGCCCCAGCCCCCACTGGCACTGCCCAGGGGATGCCCACCCTGCCCCCCACTGCAGCCACCTCGTTCTTTGGCCCCAGGTACATCAAGACCTACCTGCTGCCGGACAAGTCCAACCGCAGCAAGCGCAAGACCGCGGTGAAGAAAAGGAGCTTGGATCCCATCTTCAACGAGACCCTCAAGGTCTCTAAACATGCTTAGGGGTGGATTTGGAGGGTCTCTGTGGTTCAGATTGGATGGGTGGGGGTGGAAAATCTCAGCCTGTGTCCCCTCTCACCAGTACAAGCTGGAGAAGAGGGACCTGCAGGGCCGGACCCTGAACCTCTCCGTGTGGCACCACGACAGCCTGGGCAGGAACCTGTTCCTGGGGGAGGTGGAGGTCGCACTGGGCACCTGGGACTGGGCCAACACCCGTCCCGAGTGGTTCAGTCTCCAGCCACGGGTGAGCTCCCTGTCTCCCCTGCCCCCTGTTCATGCACTGCCCCCGTAACACCCCTGTCCCCCACAGATGCCCATCCCCTCAGACAGCCTCGCCAGCCGGGGCAACCTCAACCTGGCACTGAAGTTCATCCCCGCCGGCTCAGAAGGTGAGAGGGGCCTGTGGGCAGCTGGGGGAGTCTGGCACAGCAGGGTGGCCCTGACACCCCAAGACACCCCTCTGGCCTACAGGAGCAGGGATGCCACCCACGGGCGAGCTGCACATCTGGGTGAAGGATGCTCAGAGCCTCATCCCACTGCAGAGCGGCACCGTGGATGCCTTCGTGCAGTGGTAAGGGGGGGTGACACCCCAAAGGCACCCAGAGGGGCTGCTGGGCTGTCCCCCCCCTCACCGTGGTGTCACCCCAGCTACGTGCTGCCGGATGACAGCAAGGCGAGCCGGCAGAAGACACGGGTGGTGAAACGGAGCCTGAACCCCCTCTTCAACCACACCATGGTGTACGACGGTTTCCAGGCCAAGGACCTGGCCGAGGCGTGTGCTGAGTTCACCCTCTGGCACCACGAAGCCTTCTCCAAGTGCCAGCTGGGCGGCATCCGGCTCAGCCTGGGCACTGGTGAGGAGGAGGGACCCCCAGCTGCTCAGGGTGTGCCCCGGGTGTCCCCGGTGTCACAGCTCGGGGGTGACAGGGTGGTCTCTCCGCAGGGAACAGCTACGGGCTGCCCGTGGGCTGGATGGACTCGACAGTGGAGGAGCAGGGGGTGTGGAAGCAGCTGCTGCAGCAGCCTGGGCACTGGGTGGAAGCGCTGCTGCCCCTGCGGACCAACCTGGTCCCCCGGGGGTAGCCCCAGCCCCCCAAGAACCGGCTGGTGCCAGTGGGACTGTGGGACCTGCGGGATGGAGACATCACTGTGCAGGCTGGGGTCTGGGCCTTCCCCTTCCAGCAGCAATGAAGTGGCACCAGAGGGCACATCTGGCAGCTTTTTATTGCTGAGGGCACATCTGGTGGCTGTTTGTTGTCCTGGCCACCACACCCTGACTTCTCCCTCTGCTGCAGGGCTGGAGCTGCTGCATCCCACTGCTCCCAGTGGAGGGCTGTGCCCTCCATCACTGTCCTTCCAGCCCCTGGGGTGGCAGCCACAGGGCTCCCGTGGCCTTGTCACAGCCCTGGGTGGGGTGAGAGGGGTCATTCCTCTACGAGGATCCCCTTTTTTTTACTGGGATATCCCACACTGGGCTGCCCTGTCACACTGGGAGACCCACACTGGTTCCCCTTCCCTGGTCACTGGGAGGACTGGAGTCACTGGGGCTACCCACCAGTACCACCCTGTGGGCAGGAACAGCCAAATCCCCCAAGGTTTTTTTGCAACCAAAATCTCCCAGGACAGCACCTACTGCTGGGGCTCCGGGGTGACAGGAGATGGGTGACAATGACACAGACACCAGGAATTACAGGAAAATCCTTTATTGGTTTCTGTCCCCCCTGTTCCAGCTCAGGCTCTGCCCGCTGTGGGGCTGGGGCCAGCAAAGGACCCCCCTCACTGCCACCCATGGCCACGAGTACCCTGGGCGTCTGGCAAGCACAGACTGGGGGGGCCAAGGTGGAATTCGGGGGTGGATGGGCCCCCCCTGTCCCCCTGCATCCCCTGGGAGCAGCCGGAGGGTGCGAACCCCGGAGCATCCCCAGCACCGCGCTGGGGACAGGGAAGGGGTCGGGCCTGGCTGCCGTGTCCCAGCTTTGCATAGTCGGGTGTGGGGGACCCCCTGCGTGGGGGGGACAGTCCGGCCGCGGGCAGGGTGACACCAGCAGTGGCCTCTTCACCTGGGGAGGGCGGGCACAGCGTCCCCCCCCAGCCTGGAGGCGCGGGGCCCTCAGATCCTGGTGCATGGGACAGAGAGAAGACATGGCAGGAAAGGTCCTGGGGCTTCACCCTGGGGGTCCCAGCCCCTCGCAGCCCCCACGGAGGGGGGTGTAGGGGGTGTCCCAGTACCCACCCACACCATAGGGGGGGGTGGACTGCAATGGACTCCCCCTGCAGCAGGGGGGGGGATGCCCTGCACCCCCCCCAGCCACAGGAACCCCCCGGACACAACACAGACACCACCACCAGAGTTTAATGAGGGCAGCCCGAGCTACAAGTGTCACCCCACGGCACACGACACGCAGCCCCCTCCCCAAAACAGCACACAGAAAGAGGGTGGGGGAGAGGGAAGCCCCCCCCAGAGCACACAGAGGCACAGCAAAAGCACACAGCAGGGCCCTGGCTCCACTCCTCGGCGGGCACGGGGGGCTGGGGCACAGGGGGGTGGCAGGGCAGGACTGGGTGCTCTGGCCAAAACGCTGGAGGGAAAAGCACCCAAGAATCCACGAGAGGAAGAGGGCACCCCCCAGCCCCACGAGCCTCAAGGCTGTGGGGAGGCGATGGGGCAGGGGGTGCCGAGAGTGGGAAGGGGACTGCTCGGTGCGAGCTGGGGTCAAACTGGGGCCAGACTGGGAGCCCCCAGTTCCCGTGCTGTCGAGGATGCTCAGGGTGAGGGGGCTGCACCCCGCTGTGGTGAGGCTGGGGGCACTGGGGACACCTCGCCCAGGTGGCAGGAGGGGCTGTGTAGGGCTGCAGCCCTGAGGGGCTCCGTGCCGGAAAGGGGGCGGGGGGGACCCTTTCCGTTCCATTCCTAACAGGAAACCCACAGGAAACGGCAAAACCAGCTGGGAAACACCCATCATGCAAACCAGGAGGGAGAGTCCTCCCCCCCCTCTGCCCGGGGAGGTGCGAGGGAAGGGTGAAGGTCTGGGGCTGCGGGGGGACACCCCCTCCCCCTGCGGTCGGCACCCAGAACCTACTGGTTGTCCTCTCTGGCAGCGTGGAAGGAAAGAGAGATGGGGCCCGGCCCCCCACGTTAGACACAGCGAGCCCAAGGACACGGGGACAAGCATGGAGCACCTCGGCTCAGCTCTGAGGGACAGATTCGGGGCCCTCCCGCTCCCCACGGGCTCAGAGCCAGGACCCAACCAGACACCGACAGACAAGGGAGGTGGCAGGACAGCCGGGCACCGGCGAGGGGACAGCGAGGGGGACATGGGCCCCTCCACCTCCCAAATCGTCCCCTGCAGGATGAGGACGGACCGGCACAAAGAGCCACGGGACACAACACAGCGGAGACAGGACACACCCCAGGGCGACCCTAGTCTTGACTTTAGGGTGGGCTTGGCCCGGGTCCCCCCCTCCATCCCGGTGGGAGCACAGGGCCCTTACAGCGTTTGGTAGGTGCTGTCCTTCGACTTGATGAACTTGATGACAAAGAATGCGACGGCCTGGACGCACAGCACCAGCACGATGCCCCCAATGAAACTCGCCGTGTCGAAGCCAGGCGGGCGGAGCTCGGGGCTGCCTGTCTGTGGGGCACTGGTGGTGGTGGTCCCTGGTGGCCGGGAAAACAGGAGGTTTGGGGAGTTATGGGTGTGTTGGCATCCTTGGGTACAGATGTGTCCACCAGTGAGTGGGGATTTGGGGTCTGTGCGGATCCCAGTGGCTGCACAGGGAGGACTGGTAGCTCTCAGCTTGGGCTGGGATGTTCCTACCAATATGTGGATGCTGGGATGGACTCAGCCCCTTTCCATGCCAGAGCAGCTGAAGCTGAAGGAAAGGAGCCAGTGGCAAACAGATCCCCGTGGGATCAATAATTCAGCGGGCTGCAGGCTCTGGTTACCCGCTGTAATGAGCCCGGCGCTCTCCAATTCCTGCTCCTGGAAGAGGCTCCTTCTCCACTCCCAGCCAGGCTGGAGGTGGCAATTCCCAGCAAGGATGGAATCAGGGCTTGTTCCGGGAGGGCTGCTGGGTGTCATGCGTCCCCTAGCCCTACCTGGGCATTGCCCAGGGCAGAGGGAGGTGACAGGGACAGAGCTGTGACCCAAGGCAGGGGGCACATCCATTGATCCAACCCTGAGGGCGGGTCTGCTCATCGCCCCCAAAGAGATGTGAGATATGGAGGCAAGTGCCTTGTTGGGACAAGTCCCTGATCCCTGGGGCATCCAGGACCCCCATCCCACCGTCTCCCACCCCTCCCCTGACCCACTCACTTGTGGAGTGTGTCACTGGCTCCTTGCTGTGGGACCGTGGAGGCTCTTCCGTGTGGGACTTCAGTGCTGGAGAAGGCAGGAACAGGGGGAAGGGGGTAAAAGGGGCGACAGGGGACATTGCTGCACACGCCCATGCACCCCATGTCCCTGTCATGGTGGTGGGATTTCATCCCCAAGGCCCTGGCACCTGCAGCAGCACCTCTGTCCTGAAGGTCAGAGGACTGGGAGGGTGGGTTGGGGGTCTGGGGTTACCTCGGCATAGGGTGCTGGTGTTGTAGAGTACACAGGTCTCCCGCACTGCTGACCCTCTCTGCATGCAGCTCCCTGTTCCTGTGGGAAGACAGGGCACCATTTCCCCAAGGACCCCAAACCAGTGCAACCAGTGGTGTTTGGGCCCAGGCACCCCTGGGCACCTGAGGGTTTGGGATGAGGAAGCTTCATTAAGGGGTGGGTGGGGGCCCAAGGACGGGCTTTGTGAACAGCTGAGATGGATTCTGGCCATGAAAGCAGCTGGGACTGGCCATCCAAGGGTGCTGAGTGCCGACACACTTGATGGGAGCCCCTCTCTGTGCACACCCAGCCGAGCCCTCACCTGGCTCCTCGGGGGTCCCGCAGCCCACCCAGATGCAGTTGGTGCTGTTGTGGGGATGACTGCTGGCTGTACACATCTCGCAGGACCTCAGCTCGCCACACCCTCCTGCCAAGGCCAGGGAAGAGGGGTGAGGGCAGGGCCAGCCTGGGGGGGCCTGGACCCCCAGCTCCCCTCTGATGGTGCAGCAGGAGGGATGAAGGCACATCCCACAGCCCCAAATCCCACAGCCCCGTCCCGATGGGCAGTTTGTAGCATTGCCAGCCCTCCAGAGAGGGGACACTCCACATCTCCCAGCACCCACCCTGGACACACAGAGCTCACCCATCACCCACAGCGCAGGAAGCATCCCAGCCCTAGTGCGGGAGTCCGGGATCTTTTGGTGCAGATCTCATTGGAAACGAGATGAGGCGGCAGCACAGCCTGGTCGGGATTACCTGAGCAGTGCCACCTCTCTGCCCCCCCGGCCACTCCGCGGGACCCCCGTTCCCGCCGGCCCGGGGAGGCGGTGAGTCACCCGGGTGTTTGCGGAGCTGCTCTTCCCCCACACACGCTCATCATTAATTTACAGCGCTGACTGTCGGCGAGGGAGGATGAGACGGGCTGCGGCCGGGCCCTGCCTGCACCTCGCTGCGTCCCACGCCCGCCTTTGCACCATCCCGGGAAAGAATCGGGAGCCATTCCCCACCCTGGATGTGTTTCCAGGCTCCCCAGGGCTCGCAGGAGGCTGTTGGGCATTTCCCCGGGTTGGCTCCCAAGGGGACTGAACAAGCATAAAGCATCCCTGCCGGCAGCGCTTCCCACCACAGCACCTCCCTTTGGAGTGATCAGCTGTAGCCCCCCGGCTTTTAGGGTTCCCTAAAAACCGTGCGCGGCTGATAGAAAAGCCCCTTTCCTTCTTTCCCGGGAAAAGCCAAGGGGGCAACTGGTGGCGCAAGGCAGGAAGCGGAGATGCTGCGGCCCCATTGCCATGGCTACGGGAGGGGGAGGTGGGCACGCCGCTGGCCCCCCCCTTTCAGCATTTGGAGACCTGCCGGGAGCCAATGGGAAAGTAGGACTTTGTTCGCAAGGGTTTAGGCAGGTTTATAATTTATTTTTATCGCAGCAGGCGCAGGAACAGACATTTGAGCCCAACGTTGTCAACTCCCGCTCCTGCCGTCAGGTGTGGGGAGGGAGAGGGAATAAAGGGGGACAGCGGGGCCGGCTGAGGGCAGCCTCATTCCCAGGGGTGCTCTGGGAACACGCGTGGGTCCCGCTGGGATAAGTCAGGGTGGAAATGTCTCCCGGCAGTAGCAGGGGGATGGGAGCGGGGGAGCAGAAGGAAGCCTGGGGTTTGCATAATTAATGCTCGGAGTTGCAGCACCTCGGGAAGAAGGTGACGGCTCCGTTCCCCTCTTCCCACCACGGCCCACAAAACCCCCACACTTTCTGGGGAGGAGCTTGGACCCTGCACGCCGCTTATCCCGCTGCAGCCCAGCGCACCCCCCCGGCCCTTGGGGGTCCTATCCCCCCGGAGCACGGCTGGGAGCAGGAGCAGGGGTCCCTCTCCTCCAAACCGAGGTCGGGGGACAGAGTCTCGTGGGGGCGAGGGGAACCCCTGGAAAAAACCGACCCCCTCCCAGAAAAGTTCAGCTGCCCCAAAGCTGCAAAGTCCCGAGTTCCCCCCCGCGCCCCCCGGCCGTACCTGCGAGGGTGGGAGCGGGTCCCTGCGCGCAGAGCAGCGCGCACAGGAGCGCGCAGCGCAGCGCCCCGGGACCCGGCGGGGCCATGGCCCGGCCCGGCTCGGCTCAGCCCAGCTCGGCACGCTCCCAGCGGGAGGTGTGTCCGCGGATCTCCCGGGAGAGCGGAGCGGAGCAGATGCGCGCCCGCGGAGGGCGGCCCCGGCGGCGGCGGGGGGGCGGCCCCGCCTTATCCCGCCCCGCCCCGCCCCGCCCCGGCAGGCCCGGCCCGGGGTGTGGGGGTCTCTCACGAGGTGCATCACCCCCATCACCCCCCATCACACACACACACACCCACCGGCCGAGGGAAACCCGGGGGCTGCACGGAATGTACCGCGGTACCCCCTGCGCACAGCTGCACACACCTGTACACACCTGTGCACAGCTGCACACACCTGTACATCCTGCACACACCTGTACACACCTGTACACCCTGCACACACCTGTGCACAGCTGTACACCCTGCACACACCTGTACATCCTGCACACACCTGTACACCCTGCACACACCTGTACACACCTGCACGCACTGCACACACCTGTACGTCTGCACACACCTGTACACACCTGCACACCCTGCACACACCTGCACACACCTGTGCACAGCTGCACACACCTGCACACCCTGCACACACCTGTACACACTTGCACACACCTGTACACACCTGCACACACTGTACACACCCCGCACACCTGTGCACTCTGTACACAGCTGCACACCTTCACACACCTGTGCACACCTGCACACACCTGCACACCTTCACACACCTGCGCACACCTGCACACCCTGCACACGCCTGTACACCCTGCACACACCTGTGTGCCTGCACACATCTGTACACACCTGCACACCCTGCACACACCTGCACACACCTGTGCACAGCTGCACACACCTGCACACCCTGCACACACCTGTACACACCTGTGCACCCTGAACACACCTGCACACACTGCACATTCTGTACACACCTTCACACACCTGTACACACCTGCACACCCTGTACACAGCTGCACACACCTGCACACATCTGCACACTCTGCACACACCTGTACACACCTGTACACCCTGTACACACCTTCACACCCTGCACACACCTGCACACACCTGCACACCCCACACACCCTGCACGCACCGCATTCACCGCACACGCACTGCCCGCTCTCCTCGCGCACTCCCCGCCCCAGCCCCATGCCCAGGACATTTTGACCTCTCCCGGGACTGTGGCGGGTCCCCCCGGGGCTGGGTCCTGGCGTTCAGTACCGCGAACAATTCCAGTCAGGCTGGGCCGAACCGAACCGAGCCAGGCCGAGGCCCCGGTCCCTGCCCGGGCTCCGAGGGGGAGGCCGCAGCAGTGCCCGGGACCACCGGGGGCTCCCGATTCCCTCGGGGTCCCGGCAGAGCCACAGCCCGGCCCCCCTCTCTCGCGGGAGCAGATCGCCGGGGAAAAGCGCTGGGCTTCGAGGAACCGGCGCGGGAAAGAGTCTCCTTCCTCCTCTCCTCCTCCTCCTCTCAGGGGGAGGGCTCCCCGCTAGCCCTTCCCGCAGCTCCCCATGGCCGGGCTTTCCCGCGTCTCCTGGACATGAATTATTCAGCCCCGCGTGGGAAAGCCGGGCCGCGGGGACTCACTGGGAGAGGGGAGGGGGCTGGGCACCCCGGCTGTGCGGGGCCAGGAGAGAACCCCCTCAACCACCCCACATCCCACCCAAACCCCCGGGCCGCCCCCTCCACAGCGGAGCCCCCAAACCTCCGCATTGCGGAGAGATGGGGCGAGCGAACACAGGCTCCCCTCCCCTGCAGCACGGCGGTGACCCGGACTCGTGGGGGGAGTCCCACGGGTGCTGTGGGAGTTTTGGGGGGGGTCGTGCAGCGGGCGTGGGCCGGGGCGTGGGGGGGGTTGTTTTTATGAATGAGCTGCGATTACTATGCGGCGCGCGCGCTCCCGCGCTGCCCGCCCGGGCGCTGATTGGCTCCGGCGCGCCATTGACGTCACAGCGGGGCGAGCGGGGCTGGGGGGGCCGTGAGTCACCCCCGAGCCCCCCGGGCCCCCCCGGCCCCGCTCGGTCACTATAACTCGGCGGCGCCCATGGCAGCGGGGCCCCAGCCGGGCAGCCCAGCGCAGCCCGGGCCCAGCATCCCGGCAGGTGAGTGCCCGGCACCGGGGGGCACCGGCGGAGGGGGGACCCCGCTCTGGCAGAGCGCCGCGCTATGGGGGAGGGTGGCGAGGTGGCGGTCGTGCCCCCCAAAGCCCGTCCAGGGGCTGTGCTGCCCGCCCGGGGAAGGGCAGACCCCCACGGTAAGAAGGGTCTTGGTGGGGATGGGAGGATGTCCCCGCTGGGGGGCTGATCGGGGGGGGCAGGGTCATCGCCTTTACCTGCTGTTTGGGATCCCCTCAGTTTGGCCCCGAAGTCCTCGCGGGGTCGGGTGTTTTCCACTGGCAGACCTGCTCCCCTGGATTTATCTATCAAAATCATGCAGTGCCCAACCCCCAGCAGCTAAGGCAGGCAGGAGCAGGTTTATTGAGTGTGTGTGTGTGTGTTCCCTCCCCTTTATTCACCTATTTATTTTAAAACTGAACCGTCTCATCCACAAAAATCCCCTTAAGAGCAAACATTGAGCACCCCCTTAACACACAACTGCTCTGCCCACCCTCCTTAAGACAACTTTTGGGGGGAGGTGTTGCTGTCCCATCTGGGTGGCACAGGGGCAGCTTGTGGACAGCAGGCGCTGAGGGGGCTGCTCTTGCAGGTCACCCTCCGCCATCATGATGGAGAAAGGGCCTCCCAACTCCAGCGAAGGCCAGCAAGGCTGGTTCTCAGCCAGGAATGGCAGTGGCAGCTCCTTGGATCTGGAGTCTGTGGTGCAGCCCCTCGCCTTGAACCCATGGGACGTTGTTCTCTGCATCTCGGGGACCATCATCTCCTGCGAGAACGCCGTCGTGGTGGTGGTCATCTTCTACACCCCGACTTTCCGTGCCCCAATGTTCCTCCTGATCGGCAGCTTGGCCACAGCCGACCTCCTGGCAGGTCTGGGGTTGATCCTGCACTTTGCCTTTGTGTACTTCATCCCATCAGAAGCGGTCAGCCTGCTCACCGTGGGGCTCCTGGTCACCTCCTTCACGGCCAGCGTCAGCAGCCTGCTGACCATCACCATCGACCGCTACCTGTCCCTCTACAACGCCCTGACCTACTACTCAGAGAGGACGGTCACCAGGACTTACATCATGTTGATCCTCACCTGGGGAGCCTCCATCTGCTACGGGCTGCTGCCCGTCATGGGCTGGAACTGCCTGAAGGAGCCCTCCGCCTGCAGCATCGTCAGACCGCTGACCAAGAGCCACCTCGTTATCCTCTCCGTCTCTTTCTTCACGGTGTTTGCGGTGATGCTCCAGCTGTACGTGCAGATCTGTAGGATCGTGTGCCGGCACGCCCACCAGATCGCCGTCCAGAGGCACCTCCTGGCCAGCTCCCACTACGTCACCACCCGCAAGGGCATCGCCACCCTGGCCGTCATCCTGGGCACCTTTGCGTCCTGCTGGCTGCCCTTCGCCGTGTACGGGCTGCTGGGGGACTACAGCTACCCGGCCCTCTACACCTACGTCACGCTGCTGCCCGCCACCTACAACTCCATGCTCAACCCCGTCATCTACGCCTTCAGGAACCAGGAGATCCAGAAAGTGCTGTGGGCCGTGTGCTGCGGGTGCTTCTCCTCCACGCTGCCTTTCCGCTCCCGCTCCCCCAGTGACGTCTGATGTGCCTCCCCCCATCTTTCACTTACCGATTGCAGTCGGGGGATTTGCTTTGATTCCCCCTTCTCATTCCCAAAAGCACGTTGCAGGAGCTCTTGGAATCAAGCAGCTCTTCCCAGCCTCATCCTTTTTGGGCACAACCCCTTCTTTTCCTCTATTTTTCCACTTTTTGAATAGAGAGAAAGACGTATTTTTTATCCATAATATAATCTATATTTATGCGTGAGAGAGGGGGGTGATCCTCATATTTTCTTTAACACTATTTACGATGCTTTATTTTTTTAAGGGTGGGGCAGCACCAGGAATGTTCGTCCCCTCTTGCTTTTTTTACAACCTCGTTATTTACCTCAGAGTCAAAATATATTTTATACATTTGGGGAAGGGGAGGAGAGACTCGTTGCTACAGGAGGAGGGACTCACCCCCCCCTCCCTTTTCTCCCAGCTGTCCATCCATTTATTTATTTATTGTTTTTTAAATTATTATTTAATTTGATTTCTGTGCCTCCCTCCCACCGCCCAGTGCTGGGCCCTGCTGCCCTCTAGTGCTCGCTGCCTTCAGGAGGGAGGGCTGCCGGAGGCTCTGCACCCCCAAACCCACAAGTTTTGGGGTCCTCTGTGTGCTACCATTCCCCCTCACGGCACCCAGGGCTCCCCCTGCCAAAGCCTTTCTTTTCACTGGGATTGGATTTGCACATTTCTGGGCTGGGGAGACGGATGTGAATGGCCCCTTGTGAAGGGGACCCCTGGGGATGGGGATCCCCTGGGCTGGGGATCCCTCAGGACAGGGACCCTTCTGGATGGGGACCTCTCGGTGGGTCAGGGTGGGGGGGCTGCTTCTTGTTTACAACTCTGGTAGGGGAATAAATTAATTTGTGGTATGAGGTGTGGCTGTCTGATGTTGGGGAGGGGGTGGGATGGTGTTTCCCGAGGGGGCAGAGAAGGCTGTGGTCCCTGAGTCCCATCGGGGCTGTCCCCCTGCTCCGTTTCCCTGCTCCTGGATAAGAGATGCCGAGTGACAGCGCTTCCCCCACCCATCACATCCTGTTAGCAGGAGCTGGCCCGGGGGGAGCAGCACCGAGGTCCCTGACCATCCTCATCCTCACAGCCCCAGCAGGCACAGGGGCTGCATCCAGCTCTCCTGGTGATATCTGACACGTCCCTGCATCCAGGGATGGCGAGGACTCATTCCCACGGTGGGCATCCATCCGAGGGGTTGAGACCTGGACCCTCCATCCAGCCCCATCTCTGCCCCCCAGTCCCTCTCGTGCTGAAGGGGGCACAAGGGGGCCGTGCCTGGCACCCCCATACTGAGATTCCCGTGCTCTGAAAGTCGCCGCTCACACAGGATCTGGGACACTCATCCCTGCTGCCCCAGCTGCCTGCTGGTCGCAGGGAAGGCGAGCTTTATGATGGCTGAGCTAATTAGGGCAGCTCAGCCCCTCCGGTAGCAGCCTCTGCTGCCCCCAAAGCCCCCCGTGCCCCTGCCCACCCCGTCAGGGAGCAGCAGGTTTCTCACAGGCATTTGTGCATCCGCAGACGCGCCGGGATGTGGCAGAGCCCGGGGCTGGGGAGCCGCCGGGGGCCGGCTCGGGGCAGGGGGATGTGCACGGCCCCCAGGGCTCCGCTTCACCTTGGGCACAGGGACCTGGTGGCAGCACCCCGGGAGCTGGGGCTGTTTATTGCAAAGGAAATGAAGATGTCCCTCGGCTGAGCGCTGGCAAGGGGCTGCCTTAGCAAGTGGTGAGGGGAGATGGGGCTGGGGGTCTGAAGGGCCCACAGATTGTGTCCTGCTCTCCCAGGGCTGGGCTCGGTGATGGGGATAGGGAATTTCGGGCTCCCCTTGTCCCCGCTGAGGTTAAGCCAGAGGTTGGAAGTGTTCATTGTACCTCAGGGCTCAGCTGAGCACACTCAGCCAGGAGATAATTCCCGAGCCTACCTCCCCCAGCAGTGAAAAATCCTGTAATTCCCAGCTCTGCTGTATTCAGGGGCAGTTTTTACCTGGTGATTCTTATGTCAACATCACATGGCAGCTGAAACAGCTTTTCTCTCCCTCATGCCTCCCCTGCTAATGTCTCCACAGTGTGCAAGCCCCTCCAGTTCCTCCCACTCCCTGGGGTCCCTGTCACTTCCCCTCAGGACAGAGTGACACACCAGAGTGTGCAGGGCACAAAGGCAGCACCGTTCAGGTCTGCTGGAACCCCTCCTCAGGCTCCCACCCACCACGGCCAGCAGTGGGGGTGGGCACAGGGCTGCAGCCCCCTCTTCCCAGCTCCTGGCAGGGCTGTGCCGGAGCTTCTCAGGTTGATTGGGGCATACAGAGGGTTCAGGAGCTGTGGTGACCCACAGTGACAGCGTGGCAGCAAAAGCCATCACAACTCAGGCCAAGGTGCTTCCCCAGGATCAGCAATTTGGGAGCTGTGGGAGTTGAGGCCTCACTGAATCCTTGTCCCCACCACCCCAAGAATGTCACCCTCACAGCCCCGTCCCCTGCTGCCACCACAGTGGCCACTGCCCAGCATGTGGATGCTCCGTGTGCCCCCTTCCTGGGTGGGAAATGCACCCTTTGGCTCCTACCTGTGTCCGGTTTCCTGCTGCCAGGATGGATGAGGGAAGCTCATGGGCTGGAGGAAGCCATGACACCGATCCTGCCAGGACTGGTCGCTCTCCCAGCACTCCAGCGAGTCCAGAGACATTCCCGGCTGCTCCAGGCCTTTGGGGGATGATGGAGCAGGAGGCACCAGGCAGGGAGATACAGCAGGGCCCAGTCTGCTCCCTTTTTTGGTGGAGAAAGATGCAGAAAGTGAAGCTATAAAAAAGAGTCAAATCCATCCAAGAAGGCGCCAGAGTGCTGAGCAGCCACCCCCACGCCAAGGATGTGCAGGAGAGGCTCGAGGGGACCAACAGCCCAGCTTTGGGGTTAAAATATGAGCTAAGAGACGTGGGCATGGCCTCACCCCAGCTGTGCTCGCACATCTGGCAGGGCCAGCCCTTCCCAGGCTCCCAGCAGACGCTGCAAGCACAGGCAGCTCTTGCCTCTAAGCCCTGCCTGTGCTGCAGTGCAGGCAGGGAGGGTGGGTTGGGTTTGCTCCCTTTTTCTCCAGTGTGGGCAGCCCAGGCCCTGCTGGCAGCAACAGGGTCCAGATCTGGCGCCAAGCACTTGCCCTTGGCCACCACGCAGGTGAGAGAGCTGGCAGCACCCACAGCAGAGCTGGGACTGGTCTCAAACCACCCACCCTGGATCCCCTGCTCCAGCCCTGGTGCCAAAACAACCAGGGTTTTGCCAGATGGGAGGAAAACCTCCCCAAAACCTCCCCCTGGCATCCTGAAGCCCAAGTGCCCTGCCTGGGGAACAGCCAAGAGCTGCCCTTCCCCACACCCCACCCAGGGATGGGGTCCCTGCTCCCAGTGCCTTACTGGAGCACCCATGATGGGACCATGAGTCCTCACACAGCCCCTGGGGCTGCTCTGGGGCCGCCGGGCCATGGGGAGGTCTGGCAGCTCCAGTTATGGGCCTGGGTTACATTTAAATGAGAAACCTCAGCCCTGGCTTGGGGGATTTTGTTTCCTTGGAAGCGGGAGCAGGCAGGAAATGAAGAAAACACGGCCCTGCTGTAAGTGTTTTACCAAATGCCGGAGGCAGCGGGAGGCATTTCCCGGCACAGCTCGGCCTTGAGCATCGTCCTCGGCCACCACCACAGCCATGGCTCTGCAGGCATCAGATGGTGCTTCCTAGGGAGGGAAGTCTGTCCGAAAGGGCTGTGCTTGGTGGGAAACAGTAAAGTGCAGGGAGAGGGGGTCAGCAGCCGCCCATTTTATCCCTGTTGCCGCACATGATGCAGGAGGCGGCTTCGTGCCATGAGCCCACGGCTGTGCAGGGACTCAGGGCCAGCAGGACCCTCTGCTCTCCACAGGAAGCTCCCAGAGGACCAGGCTTCCATGCTGGCTCAGGGCTGGTGCTTTGTCTAACTGGATGGGGAGAGTAATTCGGCCCTGGCCCCATCCCCAGCTCCTGCCTTAAGCCCTGGCCATGCCGGCACTGGCCTTTGCAGAGCGGCTGAGCCCAGCGCAGAGCTGCTGCCCTGCCAGACTGCAGAAACTTGAGCTCCAAATAACATAATTCCTCTGGCACCCCGTGGTTATTTGTGAGCTGCTGTGAGCAGATGGAAGAGTTACAGATAAAGCCATCCGCAGCACGGGAGCCGATTGCCTTCCCCACACAACCGCGTAGGCAACGGCAAAGGCAGGGAGGAGGAGAGAAAAAAACCCACCAGGCAGCAAGAGAGCGAGAGAGAGGAGTCAGCCATTTCTGAGGGGCTGAGCTGCCATCTCAGCACACACCTACGTGCGAGGAACGGGGACTCTCTGCTGGCACTGGGCCCTTCCCATGATTCTGGAAGAGGGTAATGCTCTCCCACCACCCATGGCTGCTTGGCCAGGGACAGCAGCGCGAGTTGGGGGTGACATTGGCACGGCAGAGCACTGCCACACACTGGGAGAGCAGGCTGTTAACGCTGATCCGAGCTGGCAGCGCCTGCACTTGCTTTGGTCCCAGAGGGGGAATTAAGGGAGAGAAGCTGACGTCAGTGGTGGAAAGGACACGCAGCCCACTCGTCCAAGGCAGCCGGCAGCATCTTCTGGGTGTTGCTAACACCACCTTGAAGGAGAAAATTAAATAGGTCTTTGGAGATGAGGGCTCCTGTGAAGCCACAGCTCAGCCAGCTGTGATCCTGTGCCGAGTCATGTGGAAGAGACAGACGGGCACGGAGACGGATCAAAGGCCGGGGCCAAGGTCGATGTGCCAAGGCTGCGGAGCTGTGGAGACACTGCCCCAGCTGCGGCAGGAAAGCGCTGCTCACGGATGGGGCTGGGGCTCACACAATCAATCACTGCTGGGCTTCTCCTCCCTGCACCGAGCTAAACCTCAGCCTCCGGGAGCTCCTCTGGCTCTGCGGAGGGTGGAGGCATACCGTGCTGTGGGTTACCCCAGAAGGCAGATCTGGGACTAAGATCTCCCTGTCGTTTAGGGGGTTAAACCAGCACAAAATTCACCAACACATCCCAGACTTTGAAGATGTCTTCCAAGGGCTGTCACTCCAAAAGCACAAGGCTATGTGTTGTCCTGCACCCCAAAATAGCAGAGGCACCACCTGGCCATGGCCACACCCATCCAAAGGCAGCCAGGAGCTCCAGTTGCTCCTCCCAAGCTTCAGCTGGAGCCAAGAGCTGGGACATGCAGCTCGAGGGAGTGTGGAAGCCCCAAAGCTCCCTCCTTCCCCTGCCCTTTGTGCCCCAGCATGACTAAAGGCCTTGCTTGTTCAGGAGCTGGCAAGGCCAATTAATCTAATGAGGTTTTGCAGCCAGGGACCATTGTCAGCCAAGAAAGGCACAGCGCTGCGGAGCGAGGCACCGGTGTCTCCTAAAGCCAAGGGAATTTGGCAGAGCAAAGCTCGCGGTAAAAGCAGGGATGAGGAGCAGCAGGGACAGAGCCTTTTGTTGCTCTTCACCAACCAGCAAGAAAACAGAGCCCCACGGAGCGAGGCCAGACGAGGCACCTGAGCTCAGGGCCAGCAGCCACCACTGCCAGGCATATTCACTGCACGAGGGACCTGGAGCTGTGAAATGGAGGCAAAAAGCTGCTGCAGCTCCTTCCCAGCCCAGCTGCAGTGGCTCTGCTCTGCAAGATGGAGCCCGGGCACATTTCCTATGGCAGGGAGTGCTGGGGGGAGGCTGGAGGCTGCTCCTGGATGGGGCTCCCTTGGTGCTGTGACCCTCAAATTCCCACCGTTAATAGCGCTTGGGCACTTCGGCACGGGAAAGGTGTCTGTGCCGAGGGTGCTCGCCAGAGAGCTCGGGATGTGCCAGCTTTCCTCAGCCTCCGCCTGGGCAGGACACAGCCAGCACCTCCCTGGACACTGGGATTCCCAAGGGACACCCTGGTAGCTGCTCTGAGGACACAAGGACTGGCACGACTGGGCTCCAATGGCCCAGCACCTCCCCTGTTCCCAGGAAGGAGCCAGGTTTGCCCAGAGCTGTGGCTGCCCCTGGATGTGCTCAAGGCCAGGTTGGAGCATCCTGGGAAAGAGGAAGGTGTCCCTGCCTGTGGAATGAGATGGGCTTTAAGGTCCCTTCCAGCCCAAACCTTTCCATGACTACAAGTCACACACAAAGCCCCTGCAGCCCCTGTGCCAGGCCCAGGCTCACACCCCACAGTAACACACACAGGCACCAACTGGATAGAAAGGTTTTATCAAGTTTTAAAAAAGAATCAAAAAAATTATTACTTTTTTTTTTTATACATGTACATTACAAAATATTTGCAGTTGGGATCTTCATCCAGGGGTTACTGAGCTGATTATTAAAAACAATGAAACAAAGCAGCAGGAAATCTGGCTTATACAGCAACTGACAGGGAAAAGCACAGACATGACATGGGAATACAGAAGGCAGGGAGTGCCTGGGATGTGCAAGTATGGACCAGGGGCAGGCTCTGATTCCCCATACCACTGCCTCCCCACAGAGTCTGGCCATCAGTGTTTATTTTGCAGGGGTAAAAAAAAAACCCGACAAATCTACAGTATTTTGCTCACAAGTTCAGGGTTTTTTGTCCTTTTTTCTTCTAAGTAGAGTTTCACTGCTGAAACTCCTTTGGTCTGAAGTGAGGAATCCCCTGCACCCTGAGAGTATCCATCAAATGTCACCCTTCCAACCCCCAGCCTGGCTGGGTCCGTGGAGGGCACTTCCCCTCCTCTCCCACCTTATCTCCTGCTCAGCAATAAACCCCTAAGATACAAACGGAATAATTACTCTTATAAATATATTTGTATCATGTAGGAAAATAAGGCACTTCAGGAGGGGTTACAGCTCGTCTAATTCTATGACACACTAATTGGGAAGAAAAATGGGTTAGTTTCTGAAATGAATTAAAATGAATGTTAATACAGTAATAAAAACATCGGATCCACTTCCACTTCAAGGCTTTGTTTAAAAAGGAAGAGAAGAAAGCACTCCCGAAATCCAACAGCAGTGAAACCTGACCCGGGGCAGCTGCATCTGCCCTGCCAGGCAGCTCCCTCCCAGAGCCCCTCCAGGGCAGGGACTTCCAAAAGAAACACGTTAAATAAGTTCATGTTGTGAAGAAAAAAATAAAACCCAATCTCTCCTTTCCCTGAAATGACACTCTGCACGATTCCTCAGCCATCTGGGACCTCCGGGAGCCCCTTCCCTGGCTCTGGCCTGTGCTCTGGCTCTGATAAGGAGAGGAGAAGCAGTGAAGGTCACCGGCTGCGGCGGCGGCTCCGGGCTGAGCCCGGGGAGCCGGGACGAGGCTTTCCCAGGGAGGGGAAGGGGGGCGGCGGGGGAGAGGCTGCCGGCAGCAGCAGCCAAGCACTGCGGGCGAGGACACCGCGAGAATGTTTAACCAGGGAAGGGAAGGCGGCCGTGCCTGCCCGGACTTGCAGCCCCGAGCCAGCGGCTCCCAGAATGGGCGAAATGGCTGCAATGAGAGCGGGGGCTACTCGTGGGGAGCACCAGCTTGTGCCCTGGGCTTCGGGAAACGCTCCAGGTTCGCTCCAGCCTCATGTGGGAAGAGGGGAGGAAGGAGTAAGAGTCCATGACGTGAGGGCAGAGGTGGTAGGGCAGCCCTGCACTTCCAGCACAGCTGCTCTGTCTTGCAAAGGTTGGTTTTGGCACCTCTCCTCCGCCCCTCCTGCTTTCGAAAACATTGAGCTCACTTGGTGGCCCAGAGCTCTGCGACTCTGCAACGATGCTCAGAGATGGTCCCTCTAGAGCAGTTGTTTCTCAGGGATCCCTGCACAGGCTAAGCCCCCTTGACAATCAAGGATTAAAAAAAAAAAAGCAGGACCCAAAGGAGATTTAAAAAACACTCCACCAACCACCCTTCCCTACCTGTTCACAACCCTTCTGTTTAGGATCCTGCAGTTTTGATTGCTGCCCTGGGATGGGATTTGGGATCAGAGGGTGTTTCCAGCAGGCTTGCAGGGACAAGGCAGCGTCCCTCCCCTGCCAGGAGGCCGGAGGAGCCGCCTCCACCCGCAGCCGTGCCCACACAGCAGCGTCCTTGTGCAATAGGCAGAGTGTGAGGGACTGTCCCCAGCGCCCCCGGCACGGCCCTGCCTGACACACCATCCACTGGGGCTCAGGGAATGTGGCACTTCTCCGTATTTCAGGCGACAGGAAGACTCGCTCCCCTCTCCCAACAAGGGCTAAGGCTAGTTAAGGCAATCTCAAATTTAGCCAGGTTTGGCATTTGCGGGTTCCTCGCTTCCCTGTACGATCCTGCTGTCAGCCCGGGTTAGCTCAGGGCCTGTTTTTCCCAGGAACTTGTCTCTGGGAGCAGCCGGAGGAGGATGCTCTCAGAAAGAGCAGCAGAATGAAGCAGTGCCTTTCTCATCCCCTCACCCAGCTTGCAGCAACCATCCCTTTGCATTTCCCAGTCTCTCCACTGCACCACGGCTCACCTGCACTCCCGAGGTTTGTTCCCTCTTCCAGAACCTGGAACTAGTGCTGCTCAGATGTTCCCAGCCCATCGGGATGCCCTGCTGCCTACGCCCTCCACATCCTGCCTGCAGACAAAGCCTGAGGCCGCAGCCATCCAGGGAGTCTCTGGGGTCTCACTGGGTCCCAGCCTGATTTGCACCCCAAGCCCATCCTCCAGACCATCTCTGTCCCAGCCAAGATTAAAATGCACACACACACACACACACACACAAAAGGAATCAGTAAGAACTCGATGGCACAAGCTGAAGCCATCAATCAACTCCCAAGCAGGATTTCCAGCAAGCCTTGGGCAGGGCCCAGTGTTCCAAGTATCAGCAACATCATTAAAGGAGGCGAGGCAGGGAAGAGAGACAGGCACAGGCTGGTGAAATACTTTAGGAAAGGCAAAAAGATGGGAGAGTTGGTCTTAGTGGGACACACATCCCACAACAGCTGGACCCATAACCTCAAAAAGGCTTTGGAACTGCTTTTTGCATGACCCCTACTGAGTCATGTCCAAATTAAAATACACATCAGGGGTATCTGGGTTACATTTCCAAGATATGCTCATATTCTATGTAAGGTAACATAAAACAGCAATAAAACCGAGGTCAGCTAGTTCAAATTCCCCATTTTCCCCTGCCAGTACTGGATCTATAGTGAGCAGCCTGGGAATTAATTCACAGAGTTAGTGAGGAGAAGAAACATTCTCTTAAAATTAACTAATGAATTATAGTAATAAAATTAGGGTAGGTTAGGTCTGATGTAACTGATGGCCAACTCAGTTCACACACATGATGTTTTTAGGCACACCAACTCCCCTCCCTAGGGGGAAGGGAGAAGAAGCAAAGGCAATACCAGCATTTAAGTCCCTGTGTTAAAAGTACGGTCACCCCGCTAAAAAAAGCACCTCTCAAACTGCCCTGGCCAGGCCAAAGACCACCACAGTGCCTAGCATTCAGAGAACCCCTCCCCACCCCATCTCCCTGTCTTAGGCACTGGATTTGGAATTTTAAAACACAATCTCAGCATGAATTGGAGAAAATCAGCCCGGCGAGGTCTGGCCACCGCTTGGAGCTGACCACAGATGTGTCTCAGTGGGGCAGTAGCTCTGCTTTCCCAGGAGTGGGAAGCTGAGCAAGCATCCTGCCCTGGTTTTACATCCCTCTGTGCAAGTCTCCTCTTGGCAAAGCAGTCCAGGAGATTTGAGGAAGGTAAAGGCAGCTTCTAAAATAAAAAAAAGTCCCTCCTTACATTGCACCCTAGGCACTTGGCAGCCTCGGAGCCAGGAAGTGCACCCCACATAGGGTGATCTGGAATTAATACTTAGGGGTCAGAGGGGAAAGAATTGTGCACTATTGCCAAAAACCTGATTATTTGACAGTGGGATGCAGCAGAGAACTGACATTTAAAGCCCATTTTCTTGCAGCACTACCAGTATTCACTGGCAAGGAAGAGCCATCAGATCAACTGTCTGCTGTTGCACTGAGAAAACCAGCTGAAAATGTCCTTCATCCGAAAGGCCACGCGGCCGCAACAGGATCATCCATCTTTACTTTAAAAATCCCTCAGGATGGAGGGTTTATATGTGCTCTGCCTGGTGGCATCAAAAATCTGGAGGTTTAGCTCTCTTAAATAAGCAACCGTTACGCCCCCTCCAGCTAAATCCCAACGCCGCATCCTCAGTGTCCATGAGGAGACCTTTTGGAAAGGCAGAGCATAAAGCCAA
>JACBWW010000054.1:3792159-3827221 GCA_020086605.1 Lanius collurio
GGGCTAACCAGGCTGGATCGTTTGGGCCCTCCAGAACCAGAACCTCTTTGGTTGTCTACAGGATAGCTGTGACAACAGAAGGAGAGAGACAGGGAATTAGCCTTGAGGCCAGATCAGACTGTACAGTCTCAATGTTAATGCAAATCATGTGTGTTTGCTACAGTCCAGACAAAAAAAATCCAAGTTCCAGCTTTTAACTGATGTTTCCATGAGACCTCACTCCTTGGTTTTAGTTTCCTCACACTGTTTCATTTGGCCTACACCTCCAGAACAAAGGAAAGCTTCTAGGGATGGCAGGAATGCTGTCCTCCATCCCATCTCCCAGGCTGACAAGAACATGAGCCACCTCACCTCTGTCAGAGGCCTGGCGGGCACGTCCAAGCTCAGAGCTGGCTCCAGAGCTCCTGCCATCACCCCTCCTCACTGAGGTCAGGCTTGTGATACGCCAGGCAGGGATCAGGGATGTCTGCTGGGATAAAGCCCATGAGAAGGGCGAGGGTGCCAGGAAAGCATATGCTCTGAACACCTGCTAGGAATGGATCTCCTCCCTGGATTCCACGGCTCGGAGCTGCAGGGCAGCAGCCGTGTCTCAGAGCTCACTGTGGGGAGTGAAGGCAAGGACATGGAAACCCAATGTGGTTTATGGAAAACACCAATGCATGAGGGACTGAATCTCCTCTTGTGGAGGCTCTGTTCATCCCAAGGCCCCCACTGCCTGTGTGACATCCTGTGTAAGGGAAGCCCCCAACTGACACCTCCTTCCATGGCAAGACAGAAGTATAAGGTACATTTGCCACAAAACCAACATTTTTAACAGTGCCGATCCAAAACAGACTCCTGAAGATCACATCTACCTCCCAGGGTTCCTTAAAAACAACCATCAAAACAAAACCAGAGAGGGGAGATCGGTGGGGCTGGACAGAGATCTAAGCAACTGCACAAGGCAGTGAGAGCTTCATCTGAGAGCTCGTGTCTGCTCTGCCTGAGAGGCACAGGCTGCAGAGTGCAGTGCTGGGTCTCTCTGACACATCAGAAGAGCTTTTGCTGCAGCATTGCTGCCTTTGGATAAGATGGAGACAAGCCAAGCAGCCCTGTCTATCAGACAGACTTTCTCTTGTTCCTCTTGACTCTGTTTTAATGTCTTTAAAAAATAGAAAAAGTCTACTTTTGTTTTGCCCTTTGCATCTTGAGCCACTGCTGGACCATAACTCTCATCTCTGGAGGTGCCTGAGAGTCACCATTTCATTCAATCTGAAGTAAATGACCTGAACTTGCACCCAAGTCTCTGGGAAGGAGGCAGCTGCTGTGCTCAAGTCCTTGAAATTTAAATACATCTCCATCTCCAGTGCCCACATTGTGTGTTTCTCACAGATCACAGCAAAAGAGGTTAAAGAAGCTGTTCTTTGCAAAGCTCTGCCATGGAATATCCTGAGCTGGAAGGGACTCACAGGGACCATCAAGTTCAACCCCTCACCCTGCACAGGACACCCCCAAGAATTCCACGACGTGCCTGAGAGCGTTGTCCAAACGGAACACAAGGAATTATGGAACTATGCCACTATGCTAGGGAACAACTGCATTGGAAAACCCTGGCAATGGAGCCAAACCATTCACTGGGATACTGCTGTGAAATGAATCTGCTCTAGTTCTCCCCTTCTGCCTGGGATTGGTGACAGTGGCTGGGATTCATGGCGAGCTGTGCTGCCTGTGCCTCTGTCCCTGCCTGCAGTTGCACTTCCCTTCCAGACAGGAGCATTCTGGTTCCCATACACCACCCGTTAGGAAGTTCTGCCCAACTATCTCAGCCTGTCTCATGTCATCCTTTTACACCACCTACTATTCCTTGGTGACAGAAGGGATCCCGTAGGCTTACCTAAATTCCACCGGGGGTGGAGGCAGGCTGTCATCTGGGAATGAGGGAGGTGGTGGCACAATAGAGTCAGTCTGTGGCGGTGGCGGGTAGCAGTTCCCATCCATGCTTTCGCTGGAGCCAATGCTGCCGTTCTGATACACCATGTTGGAGGGGTACCTGGGAAAAGCAAGATGAGCAGTTTGTTTAAAGAGCTCAAAGCAATGTCTAAAGCTCATTTTTCCCCCAGAGAGTTGTCCAGAGAGGTTGGCTGCCCCATCCCTGGAAGTGTCAGAGGTTGGACAGGGCTTGGAGCAACCTGGGGTAGTGGAAGAGGTCCCTGCCCATGGCAGGGGGTGGGACTGGATGGACTTTGAGGTCCTTTTGAACCCACACCAGTCCATGATTTTATAATATTAAAAAACCCCAATCTTTATTTCTCAAAGACTCTGATATGGAGAACCACATACACCTGTATGTGTTTGCTCTACATAATTCTTTGGCTAAAATTTGCTCAGGTGCTGCCCTGTTTATTGCTGCCACACACTGGAACAGCAGGAGTATGTATTTTAATAAACAAGCAAACATCTGAATAAATGCATATTTCTTAACACTTGATTTTGTGAAAACACTTAAGAGTGTTTTGACCAAAGAACTTGCAGCTACACTGAGTATCATCAGTGGCAAAAACAGGAGATACTCAAAGATGTCAAAAAATAAGCTTGAGAATAGAATATCGAAATGGAAACCTCAATGCCATTAAAACAAGTATCCAAAGATGGAATAGTACTGAAAAGAGACTCTCACACTTTCAGTGGACTCATTTCACTGTGGGGTGGGGGAACCACTCCATTTTTGGGGGCTCTGGACCCCGAGTGAATCCAAATGCAAGAACATGCTCACATGAGAAAAGAGAGGAGTAAGAAAATGGTGCTGTTGTGCTGCTCGATTCCCCTGCTAGAAACCAAACCTGTTCTCCTATTAAACTAAAAGCAAGTTTTATTTTTAGCTGGAGAGTGTGATTTAAAGAGAGATTTTTTTCTTATATGAAAGGAAGCTGTAAGGAAGAAGAGGATTGTGGGGAATTCGGTCTGCTTCCAGCCTTGCTGGTGTCAAAAGTTAAATGAATTCCCAAGCCAGAAGTGCTAAAGAGAGATCTGTAGCTTGAAATACTTGGATGGGGACAGCCCCCGCTTCAACTTTAGGGTGTGAAGAGCCATTTGTGAAATGTAACAAAGCCATCACACAATGGCACCGAGATGCCACCCTCGGCTGGGTGTGAGGGAAGGGCATAGCTGTGGGGCAGAGCCAAAGCTCCCAACACCTCTGTGCCCACAGGCAGCGAGAGCAGCCAGAGCCGTTCCTGCCACCTTGTTCCAACCGTGCAGCTCCCTGATTTATTTGGCAAATTTTAAATCAGCAGAGGGATTTACTTTGGAGAATCTGATTAGTGGCAGTATCGATCGGTGGATCCGGAGGAGCTGCAGCGTGTGGTGAACTGCATCCCAATCACCCAGCCCCAGGCTTGCTTACCCAGCAGGACCCTGCTTGTCCTTTGACTCGACAAATTCTTGTCCCATTTTCAGCTTCTCCCACTCCTCTTTCCGGGTTTTTATTTTCCGTGGATTCACATTTCCTCGGTTTGGATTCTCCTTTTTCTCTTTCTAGGAGAGGAGGAATCAAACACAAGCTTTATTTTGCTTTAAATTCACTGGGAATAGAGAGGGACAGGACAGACCTGGAGCAGTTACAAGAAGACATATTCTCAAAGAGGATTTTTAGTTTACTTTCCTGATTGCTGCACTCTCCAAAGAGCCTCCATATAAAAAAGCTGGAGCATAGACAACATAAAAAATGCCAGACATCAGGTTCCCCAGTGCAGCCCAGACACGATGCCATCATCCCCCTCTGGCATGAGCAGCTTGAGGGCAGAGCAAAAGCTCAGTTTCCCACATCAATTCAGGTTTTGGTCTCTGTTGAGACACCCAAGTCTCACCCTCACCCTGATGGTGTTCCGTGTTCTGGGGTGCAATATGGACACTTGCCCACAGAGAACTGGGCTTTAGATGGCCTCACTCAGAATTCTAACACACCCTAAATCTCTCTTTTGTTATTTTTCATTGAAGAATCACAATCTGTTTTCATGCTTAATACTCCAGTTGCTCAAAAGCTACATAAAGTATGTTAAGACTACATCTCTTATGCTATGATATAATTTAACATGAAAGCCCAAAGACAGTGATATTTGGAAAAACCAATTAGAGGTATCTTTGTTTTCTTTCTTTAATTAACACTGTTGAGGGTAAACCAGATAAAAACTTCACTGAATTGATCCCTCAGGAGTCCACAAGTGCAAATCTGAATTTTGGATAGCAAATTTGGAGTCCAAGATTTATTAACACTTTCCACTTCCTGTTCTTCCCTTCCTCACCCTATGTTTCCGCTTCTCCTTCATGATATCCTTGGTGTCCTGAAGCATTTTCTCCTTCCAAAGGTCGAAGAAATATGAAGGATCTGTGTAGAATTTAAGCGCCTCTTTGCCATCATCCCTGGAACAGGGAGGGGAAAAAAACCACACAGACAAGGATCAAGTCACACATTTCTTTGTGTTGAAGGAAACACAAGGCACAATCTCAGATGAGGGTTTAAAAGTGCAGTGAGATGGTCGGAAGTGCTGTTCTTGCCTCTGCCCCCCATTTCAGAACAGCAAGAGACCCCATTCTCAGTCATCCTGGCTCTCCCACTTCCCATCCCTTTTGCCCTCACACAAACCCTCCATTACTCAGCACCTGAACAGCTCAACTGCTCTGAACAACCACCAGGAGAGCAGCAGGTCTCTCACTTCAACTCCCTTTTGTTTGTGCAGTATTTCGGTGTGAAAAAACCTCCTCCTCCAGCTCAGGAACCCTAAATCAGACCAGCAGCGTCCTTGAAGCTCCTGAGTGAGTGCACACACACTCCCTCTCCTCCCACTTTGCAGTGCAGCCGCGTCTGGCAGGAGACAGCTGCCTCCAGCTATCTGTAATTACTTTTTACCTGCTCAGAAGATATTTATGGATGTGGGATAAGTCTCTGGATTCTGACCCCCTTTACTTCTGCTACCTACAAGATGGAATCAGAGTGGGACTGCTCAGAACTGGTCACACAGCCAGTGTAGGTCCCACCAGATGTCTCAGACCAGGCACTGGAGGCCACAGGAAGCATCACCAGGAGCCTGCTGCACCCACCTGGGTGAGAGCCACCTCCAGGGGAATGTTCTGCGGCTCTTTGGAAAGGAGCCATGGGGTTATGGAGGAGCACAAAAAGAATGCCTCATCTGCAGCACACCCAGCATGGTTCTGCAGTGCCAGCCACGCCTGACCCCGAGGAAGTCACAGAAGTGACAGCAGAAAACCAAAGAGATCATTTCCTAGCTACGTTCATTTGTATGACCTCAAAAGCGAAGTCTCACATAATCCAAAGGACAGAGATTTCCTGGTGCATTTCAGTTTAGCAACTCAATATCCCAGAGGAAACAGCTACTTCAGCACAGGACCTCCCTGGCAGCTTGGGAGAAAGAGGTTCCTCCCTGCAAGGGAACAAGAAGGTGTTGCAGCCCTACCTGTACGGTGAGAGGATGTTGAGAGGTGGAGGAGTATTGCAGGTCCCGTAGGTTTCGAGGACAGGCACAGGGAGAGAATCTCTGTCAAAGAGTTTCTGGTCCTGAGTGGTGGAGCTTTTGAAGGCCTTCCTGGTGTTAATACCTTGCAGGGAGACTGTAAGGAAGAGGAGAGAGCAAGTGAAGAACAGCTTGACCCAGGCCAACAACACTGAAGCTCAAGCAGTGAACATCTGATTTCAGTTGGAGTTCTTGGCATGCTTTGAACTTCTTAAGGTCAGGTTCCTTTTCCCACAGATCCCTTGGGAAACCCATCAAATCTCCAGTGTGCTGTGCCAAGATCCACTGCTCCATCCACATGGCCCTCCCTCGAGCGGCCCATGGGGTTTGGAACCCCTGTGACCAAGTTCAAGCAGCTCATCCACTGCCACCCAAATGCTGGAGAGCGAGTTCCCACATGGAGAATCCCTGAAGAGCAAAGCTTGACCTGGCCAAAAAGGCTGTCCACAAGTGCTCTACTGGGAGGCAGGGAACAGTCCCTCTTAGCTCCAGAGAACACATTCCACCACCCAGGGCAGTGTCACACTGGGTTTATGGGGCTGAACCAACCATGCTGACTCAATGAGAACCTTCACCATGCTCAGCCTGTGCTCCACTCCATTACCTTCCTCCTCTTTGGGATCCAGCTGAGTGACTTTGACTTGCAAGCGGTCAACTCTCTCGACGAGAATGCTCACCCGAGAGGCAAAGGTGTTGGCTTGAGTAAACAACTCTCTAAATATGTCTTCTGCAGATTTACCTGCAATATTAAAGTGTCCACATTACCCACATGAACCACATCAGACCATACTCAGTCTCTGAGTTTGCTTTCTTGAAGAAAGAAGAAAGAAGGAACCAACCACTCTTCTTTTTGAGTTTGTCAGGGTTGAGTTTAACATCCAGGAAGAAAATGCTTTGTTTCACCAAAACCTGACATTTCTAAGCAATAAGGAAACAATTGAGACATACTTTCAAGTCAATTAAAGTCACAAACTAAAAAGGACTGACAACACTACACTGGTCTGAATGTGGATGGATCTGAAGGTCCTTTAAGATTCTCTGCTGTTCTGTTTATTAGACAAGGAAACACATTTAGATTTTTATTGCTCTGGAGAATCTCAAAGGCTCCCAGTTTCCAGCAGGCCTGCCTCCAGGGGAGCTGGCACATCTTTTCAAGCTTAAACCACTCTGGAAGTAGAGAGCAGACCCAGTCCTGGATCCCAAAGCTGGAGCTGTAACCACAGCTGACAGCACTGACCCTGCTGTTCCTTCAGGTGGCACTGTCTGAAAAATTGATGCATTCACATTGATTCTAAATCAAAACCAAAAGGGAACTTCTCAGTCGGGGACATTCCCTCTGGAACAGCCTGGACTACCCAGTGGGCTGCTGTGACAAGCACCATCCATGGTTTGGGCCACGAGAGTGCCCGGGGCTCGAATCAGAAGCTGCACCAGTTACAGTCACAGGAGTGACAAAAACTTGGCCCCTTCCTTAGAAGTTGAAAACCTACAGTGCAACAAGAGCCAGCCACAGGTATACAGAGTTGGGAGACCTGGAAGAAACCCAAGAACTTCCAATAAGTCCTGTCTTTTTGATCTGCTCCCGGGCACAACCCAAGACAGGGAGCCCCAGCCACGGCGAGGACAGCGCGGAGCAGACTTGGCACCGAGCGCAGACATGGGCCCGTGGTGTTCCTACTGATGGGAAACATTTCCAGCCACGGCTGCTGAGTACAAGGCTGCTCCCAATAAGCAGTCTGGTTTTGAAGTGCATCATCATATGGTCAACAGTTTGTTCTGGAATCTGTTACTCCTAAAGATCCTCTCCGACATTCAGGAAAGAAAAACCAGTTGGAAGTCTAATTTCAACAGTAATTTTGGAAAACGTGGCTGTCTGCAGAGTCCTACCAGAGAGACAAAGCGCCCCTTGCACAAGGCAAGGCGAGGGCATCCCCAAAGCCCAGCTGCACAAACACTCCCAGTTATCTAACCTGACCTATCAGCTCCTTGTTCCTGCTCCCAGGAGATCTCCTTACACTGCCAAGCACGGGGAACAAGCCAGGTTAAAATTCAACTTTCTCCACCCCCTTTGGTGGCAATGCCAGGTCCAAGTGTTTGTAGAAAGCAAATGCTGAAGGTTAACTTCAACTGACCTCTTCCTTCCACCCTCCCAGACAATGCAGACTCCACATATGATCAACTAAAAAACTCAAACTTATGAGAAGGATTTTATGTTTGGAGACCTAAGGGCCACGTAGCTCTTGCTGGGGCCATGTTTCATGAAACACTCTCCATGTTCAACATCAGCAGAGATCAGCTCTCCTATTTGACCAAAGAGAGCAAAAATTTATCTGTGGGAAAATGCAAAACCTTCCAGCAACAGCTCAAAAAAAGAAAAGTTGTAATTTCATTTCTACTTTCACAAGAAGTGAAAAACATTTCTGAATTTCACCAGGAACTGCAACAAGCACTAGGGGAAAAATTAAGTCTTTGGTATGCAAAGTGTATTTCAAGTAAAAAACACTATGTAACAGCATTTTCTATATTGGCTTTGACCCTGGAGGGAGAAGAAGGTGTTCCCTTGCCTGTGTAAGTGCAGCTGGAGTTATCACCCAGCATCTCACACGTCGCCTGTGCTTCATGAACACTTTTAGATGGGCTAAGACAGAGATTAATTTTTTAGTTTAGTTACTTTGACTGCAGAAGTGCAGCTTACAATCAGAATTATCTTTGTCATGCACTGTCAGGAAGACAGACGGCATGATTTAAAAGGTCCTTCCATCTTTAGCTTGTGGATTCTATAAAATCACACAAAAACTGCGCAGTCGACTTATACAAAGTGCTCCCAGCTGCGATAGTAACGAAGGGTAAACTCACTGGAATATGAAAGTTTGACAAGATTTATGTTTGCATCTTTGTAAAGAGACTGTGGTGCACCAGGCATGGCTGATTATTCACTTGACAGGGCTGTCACAGCCTACTGAACCTGCTCTACGTTCCTGTAATAGTCAAGGTACAAGGAGAGAGTGAATTTGTTTCTCAGAGGAGAGAGGAAAGGGCGGGAGGCATTTGGGTCATTTGGGTGCAAGCGTAGTCTAAACATTGCTTTATTCAAAATACTGCTGACCCTGGGGAAGTGGATGGTGCTCAGCATTTCCCTCCCACATGCCTTGCTCTCCTCTCACACCACGTGTCAGCAGGAGACTGCCCTCCTCAGTTTCCCCTCCAGGTACCTGTGACTAGTCCAGCAGCTCACACCTTCCCATCCTCACATCCCAGCTCCCAGGATACCTTCCCGAGGAAGAAACCAGGCTGCAATTTGGCTCCTAGCACTTCAGAAGCAGAAAAGCCTTGAATATCTGTGTAAAGAAGGTCTAAACCTGTGGGATCTGGCCAGGGCTGTCACACTAACCCACAGCGTGTCTCCGAACAGGGATGAGCTTTCCTTGCAGCTGGGCTTTGCACAGCTTTACTGCCTCCTTCCTCACCATTTCACATGCACGAGATGGATTTCACTCACTCTCCACAACCATCTTGGCTACCAGACCTAACAAATGAACAACAAGGGCCAGTTGAATCTGAGGAGAGAGCCTGGTCTCGCCTGTGCAGTGACATTTCTCCAACCCAACAGAATGTGACACCGAATGGCAGCAAACATGGGCCCAGATTTCAGTGACAGCCATGGTTTGCACTGCTGGAAAGAGGCTGCACCCAAACTTTGCCTGCCACATGGCAGAAGACAAGGGCTTGCTTTGCAGAGCAAGCAGAAGGGCTTGCAAACACCCCAGAGAAGCTAAACAATAGATTAATTTGATTATCAAAGTCTCGCTTCAAGGACAAAGTTGGTTAATCAGAACCCAGAACATTTCAACAGAGTATGGAGTCATCCCAGAGAGACCACAATTAACTCTTCATTTCTCCTATGGCATGTAGGCTTGTGTTTTCCCTCCAGCTTTTCCAAGGCTATGGGTCAGCCCACTGGAGCCAGCTGCCCTGTGAGCGAGCAGCCCCAAACCACCGACGGTCTGGAGGCACCACTTGGCTCAGACGGGTCTTTGGGTCTCACAACACAACAAACAGCAGCAGAGGCAAACAGGAGCTTCTGAGTGGGGGCTTTAATTATCTTCCATTAAAAATAAGACTACTGACATGGTGTAGATTCAACAGAGTCAAGCTCCATTTAGTAGCACATGCAATTAAAGGCACATTCTCTGACACAAGATCCTGATTGCTCCGAGAGCCTCCCATTTTACAAGGCTGAGTTGTGCTCCATCCTTCCATCTGCAGTTTCACTGCAGCCTCTCACATACACACACACATACACACCCCCTCCCCATTTTCTCTTAGATAGGAAGGCAGTAGGACCAGGGATATGAAATTAGCATCAGATTTCTTTAGGAAAACATTTTAGCATTACCCAGGGAAGGCAGATGGGGGAGAAATAGGAACACGAGAGTAAAAAGGGAGCTAAATAAAGAGCAGTAGCGACTCCTGAGGGCAACGCGCAGGCTCGCCATGGTACTCACTCAGGCTGCCCAGCTGTCGAATGACATTTGCCAGGGTGATGTTGGTCACGCATTCCAGCTCGCTCGGAACGCTAGGCAACGTCTGACGGCACAGGTGCCTTGGCTCAATGTTCCTCGTTACTAACGGCATGGTGGACCTGCTTCAGGCACTGTTCTGAAAGATGAAAAACAACCCAAAAAAGAAACAGGAAAGGATTACTCAACCGCAAATTCCAGGCACACCAGAGCCATGGTGTTCGTTTTTCCTGCTCTCAAATGGCTTTATTTATAAGCCTTCTTTCCCCCCCTCCCCACCCTGAGAAAACTGGTTCATCAGAAATAAAGATCTTCCTGTTCTCTGGATTGCAGTGACAGCAGAGCCCCACCAGCCCAGGTACAGAGGCAGAGATGGAGAACTCTGCATCTTCGCCCACATTCCCAGTGCTGCTGGCAGTGCTGCAGCCGTTGTTCCCTTCCTACCCATCCGCTGCCTGGGTAGGGCTCCCGCCTCCCGCGCTCACACAGCGCCTGGCGTGCCTCTTAGAGCTCCTCTTCAGAACCATCTCAAACTTGCAATCAATAGTTGCTTAAACCGAGGAGATGAAGACAGGAGATGTTATTATACAAAAAAAAAAAAAAAGAAAGAACAAAACAGCTTCTCCCAGCACACCAAAGCACATGTGGTGCCTCCCTCCTGGCGCAGCACACGGGGCTCTCCTGGAACAACAGGAAGTGCTTGCAGCTGACCGGGAAACTTTCTGGTGACTGTTCCTTATCCTGCAGGCTGCACCCCTCTTCCCTTGGGAAATCCCCCGGGGATGAGGTTTACACTGGACCATTGTTTTCATGCTAGAGCACTTTAAAGTTGAGGGAACTCTAATCAGGATGCAGAACTGGAGCGTGCTCAGAAACAACTCAGCATTGATTGTACAACAGGCAGGACAAACTTCCAGTTCTTTAAAAAATTAATCAAATAAAAAACCTGAAGAAAATCTAAGTGTCCGGAAGTTATGCTTTGGACAGAAAATGCTTTTATGTGCAGGTCAGTGCCTTAAACTAACAAAAATCTCCTTTGCTAACAGGCCCCAACGCTGAAGCATCAAACAGCTCCCTCCCAGATTGTCCAGCTCCAGGAGGGAGAAGGAAACCTGGGTGACCAGCTCACTACAAGGAGCATCATACATGCCTGAAATCTTCAGGACTAAGTGAAAGCAAATACATCCCAAGTTCTTGATTAATTTAGAAGGGGAAAGAATCACTTTTCTAGGTCAGCTGAGGAACAACCCAAGAGAAGCAGGCAGCTCCCATGTGATAGGCATGTGGATCTGCTCGGGCTGGGTGTAAAAATAAAACAGGAAGCGAACAGCTTGGGGAACATGGCTTCCTGTCACCACCAGCAAAAACCAAGAACCATAAAAAATCAGCTGTTTGCTCTTGACTTTGAGCCACCCTTTGATAGTCTCTGTGGCAGCTGGCAGCTTATCTTTGAGGTCCAGGAGTCCTTCCTGGATGCTTTTCTATCAGGGTGTTAAGAGGAAGAAGTGGGCATTATCCCTCCTAATTACCTCACAAGCCAGATTTTGAATTGCTAAATTTGACCCATTAAGGCAGAGGAGTTCAAGAGCCACAGCACCGGGCGCTGGGATATCTCCCAGACAAGCAGATGTAGGTTGCTACCATTTTGCAACTCCTCGACACGTGGGATTTCACAGCATCTCAGAATGCCAGCCAGGATGGTTTGGGTTAGAAGGGACCTTAAAGCTCATCCTGTTCCAACCTCCTGCCATGAGACCAGGCTGCATGGAAAGGGTCCCTAAAACTGAGCACTTTATGGAACAGGGGAGTGAGATCTGCGTCCAAATCAATAAAAGCAAGACCCTCCAAGGATCGAGTTTGTGTTGTTTTTCCCTGTGTCCACTGCAGCCATCAGTAACTGCGGGGATATTTAAAGAACAGGGTGAACTAAGGAAGGGCTCTGACCTTCCCTTCCCAACACCCTGTGTTTTATCGATTCCAGCTCAAGCCCTACAATCTTTTGTCAGCTTTAGTGCTTCATGCCAGACAAAGTTTCCCAGCTCCCCCCAGACTGCAGTCTGCACCAACAAGCAGCTCTCATAAACAAGGCAGCATTTGCAGGCTGCCTGCATCCAGCTTCTCCCCTGTGCTTCCCCAGGGCTCGGCCAGGGAGCACACGCGGTGGGATCTGCAGAGCTGGAGTGGACAGCCTGGCTGGAAACCTTCCAAGGTGGAGGACAGACAGAAGGAAAACAGCAAGAGGAAAAATAAGCCTGGAAGTGGGGGATGTGATGAGAGCGTACTGTATAAAAGGAGACAAAAAACCCCCCAAGATGATGGGTAGCATGGTTGGATAAATGCAGGTAGTACTGATCTCTGCAAGGATGGGGAAAACAGGGTAGAAAATGGAAGTAGTGCCTCAAATACCAACAAAAAAGGCTCTGGATACGCGCCTGTACAGTCACCCCAAAAGTGTCTGCCTTCAAAGCATGTTTTGAAACTAAAAGCAAAGAGTAGTGGTGAGAACTGCATTTTTTAAAAGAAAAACTAAGAGCACATGTACAGCACAAATTTGCACTGGTGCAAGACAGCAGAGATAAAGGCTAAGAAAAAGACTCCCTTTATAGCCCAGCTCATCCTGTCAGCCACCCCCACCCTCCCGGCCCCACTCCACTGCAGACAGAGAGTTTTGCTCTCATGATCTCCACAGCAGCGCTTCCCAAGGCCACAGGAACAGCTCTGCTGCCCCTAAACCCAGCCAGGATCCAGCAAACTAAGGGATTAAATTAACCCTGCGGAGCATCAGAGATGATCATGGCAGGAAGGGCAGGATGGGCTGTGGACAACCACCCTACTCTCCCAGAAGCTTCTGGGTAAAAGGTATTTTAAAGCAAAAATTTCTCTCTTCTGAGCAGAAGGATGAGGAGCTTCAAGATTTTATGAAGGAAATCTAGGACCTGCAAAAAGAGCAGGTGGTGCCCCCACAAGAACACTGTTAGACCTTGCTTCTTCCTGGAGTGTTTGGATGGTAGGGATAGAGATAACAGCTAATGGACTCCTGTAAAACCTTCATGCCTCGTGAGTAGGTGGGACAAAGATTAATTGGGTGGATTGGAAAGTAAGTGGTGTATTTCAAAAGCAGGAGTCAGGTAGGGCAGAATACCAGGTGTTGAGAAGGGACAAGGTATGAGAGCAAAGGGGGAAGGAGGAAGAGGAAGCAAAACACTGGAGGAGCGCAAGGCATGAGCTGGGGGCAGGGAGGTAACACAGTAAATGAAAGAAGGGACAGAGCTCAAAAAGCTTTCTGGGAGGCTCATGCTGTTATTCTTTAAGAGAGTCATTAAGGAGGCGAATGACAGCACAGCGTCAAGCACGGGCCATCCAGAGCTGCTTCACTTTCCGTGCTCAGGGCATGACAGCACAGCAGAATTCCACCCCGGCTGCCCAGCCTGGTCATCAGGCATTAGTCACTGTCACACAACGACTGCAGACCATATATTATAACTAAATCCTACCATTCAGATGCAACTTAAATGAATTGCAAGGCCGAAAATCCTTATCTTTGGGGCAAAGATAAGCGTTTCTATTTGCTTATGAATGCTGGAGATTAGATTTGTTTCAGGAGCAGAGTTTTGGGGTGCAAACACTGTTTTTAAAGAAGCTGCAAGAATGACATGAGCACAGAGGACCTGCCCTGATCCCTGTGTAACAGGAGAGGAGATCAAGTATGTTAGAAGTAAAAGGAAACTGCCTCTAGAAACAGAAAACTCTGCAACAGATTTCTAATGAATATGGAAAACAAAGAAAGGCATCAAATTGAAACACTGTGCGAGGAAAGAAGTTCAGTGATCTCTGCTGGCTGGGAGAGTCATAAGGAAAATCCACAAACCCTGCTGCATCAATCCACATTCAAACGGCTCATCCTCCCAACCACTGTGCTTCACACCTTCTTAAAAACAAGGAAACAAATGATTTTCCTTTCCCACTTGAACCAGACCCTTCCTACCTGCTCCCAAGCACTTCCTCTGAAGCCTCCAAGTCATGACTTGAATCACAGAAGGCTCCAAGCCTTGTTGTGACGGCAGTGACTAAAAGCCAAACCATCTGAAAAGCCCAGCTTCGCCCTGCAGCTCCTTTCCCCTTGCTGCCCCACCTCCAGCTGGGCATTGCCAGGATTCCTCATAATTTCTCTCTCCCAAAATGCTTACGCAGGCGCTGCCGAGGCCCTAGCCTGCTCCAGCCCAGAAAAAAGTTTGCTGAGCACAAAAAAGCCCTGGAAGCTGAACTCACTGCTCCTACATTCCTACTGATCTTCTTGCCACAACTGGCACCAGGATTCACCAGGTTTTTGCTCCCCATCATCCTTCCCAACAACTCTCATCCTTTCTCACTGCGCACATTGTTGTCTTGGACCCCTCATGTTTTTCCAAGAAAGCAGGATCCATGTGTAGAGCTTCTTCCCATGACACCCTGCTCCCGCCACAGACAATAAGCTCTCACCTCGAACGTCCTGCTCACCAGTTTTTAAGAGGATTCTGACTTTGGCAATTAGTTCTGTAAATATTCTTGGGCGCTGGGGAACAAGCGTGGCCCAGCACAAGGTAGAAAAGGGGGAAAAATGTGTGACTTGCAATTCTGGCCTTTCCGAATCCAGCACTTTAAGCAAAGCCGAGGTAAATCCAAGATAAGTGTGCTGCTCCAAGATTTCTTATCAGCAAGCCATTGACCGCTCTCCCCATGAGCTCTGCTGCAGCAGATCACTCAGGAATCCCAGTTCTGGATTAGAATCAAGTGCAATTGGTTTGTTTCAAACAAGAACTGCCAGTCCATAAACCCCCTGCACAAAGCTGCGTCTTATTGACTATTTTTAATAAATAGGGCTGGCACAGTAAAATTGAACAATTGTTAGGAACAATAAAGGAGACAGACTTTGATTACAAGTATTGAGAAGCAATACAGGGATGTTTTAGGACTGAGTATTTGCTTTCCAAGGCGAGTTCTGTCGACTGAAAACAGCAACTCAGAGCAAATACTCCTTAACAAGCGGTTTGGAGCAGAGCAGAAAACAGCACTGCGCAGCAAGAGAGGAACCAGACCTGTTTTTTGGGATTTTTTTTTGTAGAGCAGACAGATAGCACAGTCACTGTGGTGGTGCAGAGAAGGCAGGCAGGACTCCAAGGCGAGCCCTGCGGATGCAATGCACACAAAGAGCTGTAAATAACAGGTGAGTTGGAGGGAGAGATCTGGCAAGGTTCTCCTCACTGGTATTTGACCAGCTAGCATAGCATTACTGGGAGTCACCTGGGTAATTCCCCGCTCAATGTGACACACAACCTCTTAGATCAGGGACCATCTGCAAATAAATCTGGACCCCAGCAGTGAGATCATCTGTCATAGTGTCTGGTGTAGCACAAAGCACCTAAGGAGGGCATAGTGCTTTTTTTGGGGAAGGGAAGGGAATTAAGGCTTGATTTCCAAGTACGTCAGGGTTACCAACCACCCCGCTCTCGGCAGGGCTTACAAAATCCTCTGCCTGGACACAAACACTCAAGGAGACCAAGCCTTCAGCTAAGCGTTTTGGAGAGCCATCTCTAGGAGCGCCCATCAGGGGATTAGACACACCAGCAGGTTTGGGAATGAGGGGGAAAGGAGATAATCAGATCTGAAATTCCCATCAGTATGAAATAAGACTTAACTCAGTCGCTTGCCAACGCAGACCGACTGTTCTTTCTAATGTCTATGACAACTCTGCCTCAAATTTCAAGCTTCTCTCAGCAGTAACTACTCCCCCATGTAGCTGTAATGGCCAGAAAGAGACTGGCTTTTATGTAACCCCAAAAGACTTGCAGAAAGGGAAGCAGCAGCCACACACATACACAGAGGGAGAACTGAGGGGGGGAAAAAAAATCAGCAGAAGGCTTTGCTGAGTGCTCAGGGCTATATCCAAGCTCACAATGCAGCCACAGAGAAGTGGGATGCAGCAATCAGAAATGCTCCAGTTCCACGCTCGGAGAGAGACCCAGCAATCAGTGCTGCATCCGAGCAATAGGGAGCGAAATTATAGAGCAAACTGCCATGTGATGCCACAAACTACTCCATCCCGCCAGCTGTAACAAGTATTCATTCCCAAAAACGCGTCAGAGGCTCATCTGTCATTACCAGCCCAGCCTGCCAGCAGCTGAGCAGGAGTCAGCAGTGAAGGGCAGCTGCAGGGCTGCTTCCTTTCACAGTGGTCTATTCTCCCAAAAAACCACAGGGGAGACCGACGGGTAAAACCCCCCCCGGGCGCAGGGGAAAACATTGCCCACCATCTCTCAGCAGCCGGTGGGATGGGAAGCACAGGCTGTGTTTTCACCCACCATCACACAAAAAGCTCTTCTGAACCAGGGTCTACTGAAAATCCAGGACCTTTGGGAGAACACACTCAGCTGATCACAAAAACCCACATCCACAAGCCCTCTGTGTATTAATAACTTCAATCACCAAGTGGAGAACTTTGCAGGCCCCACCTGCCAGTGTTATGAAAGAGGCTGTTTGGGCAATAACGTGGGGCAAGAGCAGCACTGCCCTTTTCCACAGCGATGTTCCAACACTGGGAATGTCAGCCCTGATCCCGCAGCATAACGAGGATTATACAGCGTGGAGTCCTTGAAACAACAAACATCCAGCCCGCTCCAACCCCACAGTAAAAATACTCCTTTTTTTTTTTTCTCCCCTGCCTCCCCCCTCCCTCCAGTCTGCTGGCTCTGAAAAATGCAAAAGAGGCTCAGAAAGCCATTTTCTGCAGGTTTTTTTTTGTCTGGCTCATGCATTATCATCATCATTTACTGCCCTCAAGGGGATTGCACAGGTGTGACTGAAAATTTGGCTCTTCCTTTTAAACTTTTTGTTATCAGCTTTGCTGAAGATGATCTTGCTGGAATAAATACCAGGCTGCTCTCCTGGAGAGGGACTCGATCAGAGCTGTTGTCAGAAATCAGGCTGGGGATGGAAGGATGGGGGTATCACTGATGGGGAACATACACATCCTCCTGGCTTCTGCTGGAGTGCTAATAGAGCCAGCAGTTTGACCTAGACTTTTATTTTTTTAACTCCTAAAAAACAAACCATTGCACTAATTAATGTTTCCATTCATTTAGCTGAAAAACAAGTTAAACAAAGAGGGTCACCTGGTTCCTATCAATACCTGACTAGGATACAGGCAGAACAAATGCATTTAAATAAAACTCTAGAAGAGATGTGACAAGAGAAAGGCAGTTTAGCTCAATTAAAGAGAGCTGTCACAGGGATTTGATTCTCAGAATACAGAACTATTGATTAAACAGGAATTAAAGCTCCAGAACAGAAAGGTTTCAAGGTCTTTGCTGTGAGGGTATATATACATCAGGAGAGAGAGGCAGGGCTCCTTCAGCGCCACAAGAGCTCTGTCTTTGCTGCTTCCTAGGAAACAGGAGCAGCAAAGGGAGCAGAATGCTCTCTACTAAACCTGTGAATAATTTGGGCAAGGATACAAGGTCAGTGACAACACAGAGTGGCATCACGACTGTCAGTCAACAGGTAGCTTTGGTGTACTTGGGTATTGAAAAGCCACAACAGATTCCAAAACATTTCAGGAGTATGTGGGGAGAGGTCTGGGCAGGTTTCAGTCCTAGAATCTCACAATCCTAGAATGGTTTGGACTGGAAAGGGCCTTAAAAACCATCTTGTTCCACCCTCTGCCATGGGTAGGGACACCTTCCACCATCCCAGGTTGCTCCAAGCCCTGTCCAGCCTGGCCTTGGACAATTCCAGAGATGAGGCAGCCACAGCTTCTCTGGGCACCCTGTGCCAGGGCATCACCACCCTCACAGGGAAGAATTCCTTCCCAATATCCCATCTATACCTGTCCTCTGGCAGTGGGAAGCCATTCCCCCTTGCCCAAAGTCCCTCTTCAGCTCTTTGGAGCCCTTTAGGCACTGGAGTGCCTAAGGTCTCCCTGGGGCCTTCTCCAGGCTGGACACGGCCAGCTCTCCCAGCCTGTCCCCCAGAGGGGCTCCAGCCCTCAGAGCATCTCTGGACTTTCTCCAACAGGTCCCTGTCCTTCCTGTGCTGAGCACCCCAGAGCTGGAGGCAGCACTGCAGCTCACCAGGGCGTGACAGAGGAGCAGAATTTTCCAAACCTCAAAGCCTGTAACGGCGCCGAATTCACTTCAAAGGGTCTGGACTAAAAGAGACACAGTGTAGGTGGGAAGGCAAGCAGTGCCCCTTCCCACAGCTCCCCGCAGAGGTCCTGCAGGAGCCCCTGGCTGCGGCAGTGCCTGCGCAGGAGCCCAGCCCGGCTGCTGAACCGAGCGGCGCTGCCTCCCTCAATCCCGGCCTGAATTCCCGCTAATGAGCACAGCGGCTTTGCTTCCTTTGCTTCCCACCAGCCTCCCCAGCCAGAGGAAAGGCTTGTGCCTGTCGCACTAACAAAGCCCAACTCACAATACAGCAGCACATTCTCATTCCTGGGCAGCGCTCGGTAATTAATATGGAAAGAGAGGGTGTGCTTTTTTTCCCCCTAAATGACTTATTCGTTAAGTTCGAGCATATTTTAACCTTCCTTTTCAGCAGATAAACTCTGTCTCATTTGCAGCTAAGCTCAGCCTTCCCTTCTTTGCCACACACTAAACTATTTTGATTAATGAAAGAGTAGGAACAAACCAGTTCCAAGTGTTTTCTATAGAGCTCAACTGCTCTTTCAGTTTCAACTCACGCCTAGATAATTATATCACAGCTCTGAGTGCCCCCACCCTTCTGCTGCACTTGGGGAATACTGGAAAGATAAGTCTTTTCTTAATTATTAAATGTAAATAGCTCATTAAATATAATCCAATTACTTTAATTGTAAGAAAAAGGAAGTAATTACAATATGTACATGTATTCTTGCCTGAACAGTTTTAATATCTTAAATGAATCTCTGCAGCATTAATATTTTAAGTCAACCTTTGACATGAGGGGAGAGAGGAAAAAAAAAAGACAGTGACTCCCTGATATTTTCCAGAAGTGTTATATCTGCTGGGATTTCGGTCACAAAAAACCTAGAGAATGGCCTTGAGCATCTAAATCAAAATGGTTTACAAACAGTATCTTAATAAAGTCAAAATACTACACAGGCTTTCCATTGTGGAGGGAAAAAATAAATATATAAACACGATGCCATGTGAAGAGCCTGATTATGCTTTTGGGATCTCAGGAGCCCAGCAAGACAGGCACTACTGTGAACTTGGAATAACAGGCAGGATCCCACCACAACAGTACCAAAAGCCACCACCTATCTGGGATTTTCCAGGTAGCTCTCCTTCCCTACACCTATGGTTTGTGCTGTTCAAGGGTGGGAAGAGGAACCAGGGCTGGGGGAGAAGGGGCCTACTCCAAATCTGGGATTACCCAGCTCTTCTGTGGCAGTGTCCATTGAGGCAACCCCACAGAAATGCTGAATGCAGGGTCTGTGTGTGCACAAGCCATCTGTGCAATGCACAGGCACAGCACAGAATCCCAGGCTGCCATTTGGGATTTGCAGGCAGAGCTGCAGGAAGCTGCGAGGAGCACTCCTCTGCTTTTGCTCAACAGCATGACAATCCCTGGACTCACTTTCTCCATCCCTGCAGCCAGCAGGACTGAACAACCTTCCAGCAGACTCCAGCAAGGCCCCACTGTTTCGATCAGCCCCCCTGGTCTGACAGAGCAGGGTCAGGTTTCAGCTTGGCTGTGGTGACAGATGCCTGTAAAATCTCCTTGGGACAGGCAGAAAAATATTCGGTTTAAACTGTAGTTGTTTCCATTTTGCATGTTCTGAGCCCAGCAGTGATCTCACCTTATGTAATCTCCAGAGCAAACTCCAGGCTCTGGACCATCCAAAACTATTTCAGGGTGTTTGAAACTATAAAACCCCAGAATGGTTTGGCTTGAAAAGGGTCCTAAAGACCATCTCGTTCCACCCTCTGCCAAGGGCAGGGACACCTTCCACTATCCCAGGTTGCTCCAAGCCCCATCCAACCCAGCCTTGGACACTTCCAGAGAACAGGCAGCCATAGCTGCTCTGGGCAGCCTGTGCCAGGGCATCACCACCCTCACAGGGAAGGATTTCTTCCCAAAATCTAACCTAAACCTGCTCTTTCAGTTTGAAGCCATTCCCCATTGTAGTGTCCTCCAGGCCCTTGTCCGAAGTCCCTCTCCAGTTTTCTTAGAGCCCCTTCAGGCACTGGAAGGGGCTCCAGGGTCTCCCTGAAGCCTTCTCTTCGCCAGGTAAACACCCCCAGCTCTCCCAGCCTGTCCCTAGAGCAGAGGGGCTCCAGCCCTCAGAGCATCTCCATGGCCTCCTCTGGACTTGCTCCAGCAGTTCCGTGTCCTTCTTGTGTTGGGGGCCCAGAGCTGGATGCAGTACACCAGGTACCAGCGTAGAGGGGGAATAATCATCACTTTACTGAACTGATCTTTTTGGGAAAAGAGAGATTAGACCATATTAGGGATGCTAAGGATGCAGGCCTTTCTAGCCAAGCTTACCACAAGGTCTATAATAAGCTGCTTTATGGAAACCTCTCATGTGAAGCCAGCCCCTAGATGTAACCTCCTTGATACAATATTGAATTCTCAATAGCAACCAAAAGGCCATTTTGTGCAAGTTAATTACAGCCGTTTTTAATTTAGCTTGCAGAAGGGAAGCGGCCAGTGATTTCATGCTGCCCTAGACAGAAGGTAAAGGTTTTCCACAAGCTGTGTTTATAGCTCTATGCTTTCCTCCAGCAAAGCACTGGCTCCGCAGCTGCTGGTATTGAAAGAACAGGATCTGGGTGTGTGCATGGTTCTCTCTCGCCTGGTTGGGTTTTTTTGCAGCTGCAAGGCCAAACCCATATGAGTGTGTGTGTGCTTTTTCTTACGGTGACAAAGGCAGGGTGCCTGAAAGGAACTCGCTTCCGCTCTGGCAAGCACTCAACCAACTATTTGCTGGGCTAAGGGGTGGTCGGGGAACTTTCACCCATCCATTCAGCCAAGGCCGCTATTCCCCCTCCCTCCCAATTAAATCCCATTTTTTGCACTCCATGCATGAACTGCAGCCACACCAGTACATCAGATACTGTGGCTGATAGCCTCCCCTGAATGCCACTTAAAGCCCTCCAGTGCGGAGCACTCTGAAAGCAAAGCATCGTTCATTCTTTGAGCGACAGAAAGAGATTTTTGCTATAGAGAGACCTCAAGTAAGACTCTAAGTAGTAGGAAAAGGGCATCCAGAGAAAGAGGAAATGAGAAATTAAAACCACATTCAATCTTATTAGTGGTAACACAATAGGTCAACAAGAGTACTTTGCACAACTCCACAGCATGGGAACAATTTATGCAGAACTCAGAGCAGTGACACCAGCGAGTTTGGCGTTTACCGAAACCAGCAAATTTTGTCTGCACTATTTTAAAGTGCCCAGATGGGAGAGGAGAGGGCTGGAGGGGGATAGTGCCTCCACGCCTTGCAGGGGAGTACACTTAGGAGAGGAGAATGTGAGGAATACTCCCCCTCCTCTTTTTCCATCTGAAACATTTTCTCTCTCAAGGGATTTCCAGCATCTTATGAGCACAGGCTCTTTGAAGTGCTGCAAAGTGGCATTGCTCATCATTTCAGTAATGATAGTAAATAAGCTCCAGTATTTTGTTGATCCTTTTCCTTTTGCTTTACAAACAAAAGGTCAGAGTCATTAGCCCAGTTTGATGAGCGGGGAGAAATGGAGGCTTGGAAGAGGCAGGTCGCTCTGCAACATCATTGGGAACATCAGTGAATAAAGAAGACAAGTCACAGGACTTAGGGACAGCCACGCTGGATCATCCAGCCCCCAGACACCCCAGGTACTCTCTCCATCATGGCCAGGTACCATGCAGCAAGATGGAGCAAGCGAAGAGCATGAGAACAATGCAAGCACAGAGCAAGAGTTCTCCCTGCTTTGCCATGCTGCAGCACCCCATTGCATCCTAAGGCCATGTGAAAACAAACACTATCATTTAACTGTCTTTCATGGATTTCACTTCCATAAACTAATCTGATCAGTTCCTGAACTCATCTGAACAATACACCCATGACAGCCTGGGGCAGCAAATCCCGTATTTATCATGTTAGGTGAAAAGACGCTTCCTTTTATGCCATTCACTTCAAAATTAGGGGATTTTACTCTCAAATCTGTGTGTGGCTTTGCTTCACAAAGGAATTGTTCAAATAAATTCATCACCATTCATATAAAACAAGCCCCTTCTGAGCAGAGGGTTTGCAGGCTGCATCTTCAAGGCCAGGTTGGATGGGACTGGGAGCAACCTGGTCTATGGAAGGTGTCCCTGCCCATGGCACAGGGGTGGAACAAGATGAGCTTTAAGGTTGCTTCCAGCCCAAACTGTTCTGGGTTCTATGACCAAACACAAGAGAAGCGCTCAGTTCTTATGGAGCACTTTCAGTATAAACCAAATTAATAACTCATGGTTTAGGTTTGATTTACAGCAGCAGCGAGAACAAACCAGTTTTATTGGCCAGCTCTGTGTCTGACCCATTCTGGACTGTGCACTGCTTCGAACAGTAATGCAGGAGAACCCAAACCTCAGAAACAACTCACCAGTGACCTGGGAACAGCTCACCTGAAGCAGTGACACAGCAACAGCCTCGCGGGCAGAACTTCCAGCCCTCAAGAGCCTATGCCAACTGCTGCTGCCTCACAGGCATCTCCTGTCTTCCTCTGTCAGCATCACAGCATCCCTTAAAGCACCACTTCTCCCCAAAAAGAGTCTGGGATGCTGCAGTGGAAGAGGAGATGACACAGAAGGCACTGAAGGAACAGAGCAGGTCACCACTGACCCATCCCTGAGAGACCCATCGAGCTTCCTGGTGCTTTAAATTCCTTCATCAAAGCCCCTGGCAGATGCATACTTGAGATATCCGAGCTCCACCACTTCTCCAGTAGCAACCTAACACCAGAGAGCTTTCCTGCAATTTCAGGAATTAGGGTAGGATCTAGACAAACTATTTCCCAGGCCCATTACTGTGTGGAAGGAGCTGGGATGGAGAATGTGATTAACAGCTCACAGTGCTTGCTTGAGAAAATAACGTGGAAGTTCATATTAAAGTTCCTCTGGGAAGGGACCTCCCCTCTCACTGCCCTTCCACTCAGGGAAAAAAATATCCTGCAAACCTTCAGATGGAAAAAAGAAATGCCATATAAATGAGAATTAGGCCTGAATCTGATCACCTTCTACCAAGCACTCCCTTCACAGTGAAGCCTGATCTGCCTCCCCTCCTCAAAAAAGAACCAACATGTCTTTTTATTACACAGAGTTGCAAAAATACAAAAGGAAGTAAATGTCACCAGGGTGGTTCTGTTCTGAGCAGTCATTTGCTTATTACCCAGAAGCCATTGCCACACGCCTTTTTTTAATCCTGTGTTTATAAATACCTAAAGTATTTAAATAAATGTTAATCTGCAGTAACTAAGGCCCTGATCTCACAAATATTTATCCTTGCACAGTGAGAATAAACACTCAAATACACAAATTTCTTACTACAGATCCCATTTCAGCCAAAGTGTTGTTGAAAACAGTAACACACCAGAAGACAGGCTGGGAAAATAGCTGCATTTTGCCTTCCTGAGTTTTCACAGTGTGTCACTTTTGGGTTGTTTCCCGTGCATTTGCTGTAGAAACTGTACAAAGGAGCAAGGGCAGAGCTGAGCCACCGGACAGGGCCCGTTGTGGCTGTTGGAACTCTCAGAAGGAGCTTTTGGCAGTGTTTTTTCCTGGTGTCCCATTCTGTACGAGGACAGCAGGAACTTTATCCACAGCACATGCAAACACAATCGCTATTCAATCCCTTTCCTGGTTTGTGACTGACTCATAAGCAACATATTTTGCTCAGCTGAATGACCAAGGGCTCACTATTATCATCAAACCAAGCAGAGGTAAACACCAAACCTTGCATTTAAAGTTATTAAATATTTTGAGTCCAGAAAACCCACAGAGAGAAACTATCTAGAAGGATTAAAGCCAAGTCTTAACACTTGCTGAAATCTTCTTTGTTACAATCTGTCAGAGAAAACCTGATTTTTTGAAAAACATTAATCCTACCAACCTTTGTTCTTCTATCACCACAAAAATATAAAAAAATAAACCCAGGAGAGGGATTTGTTGCTGTAACTTTATGCACATGAGGCAATCACTGAAGTTTTAACCCCTCCACCCACACGCCACGATTATCTAACCTTGGTGAATGAAATCAACTTTTCCTCCACCAGCCCTGAAGAATGAGATATATATTCAAAGCACGCTGAGAAACTGGGTTGGGACTGATCAGGAGGGTTGTATTCCTTGTCATGAATCACTGTCTGCAAATACCTTCTGAGTTGTAACTCACAAAAATACACCATTTCTGTGTGGTGTGTCACATTAGTCATAGGGAAACCAGTTTTATATCAGTATGAGCCATCAGAAAGGTTTTATTTCTTTAAATTAAAATAATGGAATTTAGCACATTCACTTTTTGATCTCGTTACCGGACAAGACAAAAAGATATCACAGTTCTTTTTAAAACCAGTGGAAAATACATAGTTTAGGGAAAAGTTTACCCTGAGTTCACCCCTGGAAGTTTATCCTCTTACAATCCACAATTAGAAAGCTTCACCTCATGTCAGGTGGGCTACAAGGGAGATGCTATACCCACTCCTCTAGGCTTTAAATCATGCAGAAATCAAGGCTTTGGACAGTAAATCCCAGAAAGTCTGATCCCACCATCACCAACATATCCAGGAGTAACAGTGACAACTACAGCTTGAGCCAGGATCAGTGTCAGGCAGCTCTTGCAAGCTCAGGTCACGCTGTGTCACTCAAACTTCGTGTTTTGAAGCACATTCCTTGAAAAGAATTAAAACCCCCAAAGTGCACAGAACTTTGTGCCTGGTGTGCTCTGCCCCACTGCTGGGATAGCGCTCCTGCCTGGCTCTGGATGCCAGGGGGATTCAGAGTCACTCTCTGGACATGCTGGCTGTGCTCTTGTGGGGAGATGTTGGCTCTGGTTTGTTTTTAACTCAGTCTGGGATTAAACCAAGAGTCGGTTTCTATGGCAAAACCCACTCAAGGTCAGTAAGGGACAAATGGGAATGAAAAGTGTCGCAACGCAGCCTGTTGAATTCCTGCAGTATTTAGCAGCAACTGATTCTGCAGATGTTGAAAATGGGTGGAAAACATAACTACTGCCCTTCCTCATGTGACTGAGTGTGCAAGACTCGGTACTTCCCATAAAGTGGGACTTCCCAGGTCTGTGGAAGGTGCCCCTGCCCACAGCAGCGGTGGAATGAGATAGTCTTCAAGGTCCCTTCCAATCCAAACCATTCCATGATTCTATAAAAGCAACATTTTTGCATCAGTTTTGTCTCAGGGAAGCACATCCCTACCCCTCATTTGGCTTCCAACATATTTTAATTTCAACTTCTCCCTCTCATGAGTCTTCAGGAAGGACACAAAGTGTGAGGCTTACAGAGGGCTCCATCAATTATGACTCTGCCTGCAGCTGATGTGTTTAACAGATTTTTTAATCATTATTAACAGAATTTCATGTCCATCAGCATCTACAGTGCTGAAAGATTTAAGACTTTCAGTGTTTCCTAGGACTGAACTTCCAGCATTAGCACATCCCTCAGCCCCACCAGTGCTCCAACCCATGGAGAGGTGCCCAATTCTGTTGTTGCTACTGAAGAAAGCAAAACAGCAATGCCAAACGTGAAACTCTGTCAGGGAAACAAAAAATCCTACCACAGGAACGTCCTTGAGGTCAAGTGACAGCTAACAGGCAGAAGCTGCAATCCTTACCTTTCTCCAGACTACGTGTCTCCCAAAGTAACCCCAACACTAACCTAAACACTGGTGAGGTACAACCACAAGGACATTCCCTAATAACTTATTCCTTCTCTGGAAGAAATACAGTCTGAAGCCACCAGGAGGTCAGTGCACTAAATCAAACTATCCAGCCATATCCCAAGCCTTTTTTCAGGGAAAAATAAACCCTAAAAATTCCCAAAGCAGGCTATAGCACCCACACGGGGTCAACACCAAGCAGTTTTAGATTTTATGTGCTGTGGATGGTTTATAGCCAAGGGGGTGACACACACAACTTAAAGTGTTCCCAGACAGATCGAGGGGTGCACCCAGGAGTGGGGCTGGAAGACAGGGAGGAGAGAGAAGTTTCCTTTCCCCCAGCTCCCACCCGGACAGACTTTGGACATGGATACAGACACGTTTTCACAAGCCCCAACGTCAAACTTGGGCAGCAATTGCCAGGAAAGGGAAGGACCCCCCTCTGCTCCCCCAGCAGAGCCCCACTAAAAGGGACCCTGCAGCACCCTCTTGTCCCCTGAGTCCCCAAGTGCTCCCCGCTATGTCAGACCTCTGTGACACCCCCAGCACAGCAGAGACCGGCCAGGCCTCGGGAGAGCCCCGCAGGCGACACTTTCTTCACCCAGCACGGGGCTCTGAGCACCCACGGGCAGCCCGCCCCTACACCCCAATTCCCCACAGGCCAGCCTGGCCCGGGCACACACCCCGCACCAAACCGCGGCTCCCGGGAGGGGCTGGGCAAGTGTCAGCCCGGGCACGGAGTCCCAGACCGGGACAGACACCTCAAAACCCCCTCCTAGGACCGCAGCCGCCCTGCCTCACTATGTGGCAGGAAACACTGCCCGCCTCAACTCCACAGCTCACTATTTGGCAAGGGCCTTGCGGCCCACTCCGACGCCTCCGCCTCTTTCCCCCGGGAAGAGACGGCCGGGGGGGGGGGAGCTGGGGAGGCCCGCTCGCCCCTCTCGCACTCACCCTGTCCGCGGCTGTCCCCTCCGGGCCCCTGGGCTCACTACCACCAGGGCGGGCCGGCCCGCCCGTCCGCCATTCCACGACTCCCCCTCCCTGCCCCGACGGGCCCTCGCCCCGCCTCCCCCCGGCCACCGGGCCGCAGCGCCATTGGCGGCCCGCCCGGAGATGCTGCCGCGCTATTGGCTGCGGCTCTCTGTCCATCAAACCGTCCTACGCCGCTTTCGTACGAACCTGGCGCAGCGGAAGAACCGCACCCAAGCCGGCCGCGCAAAAAGAGTAAACAGGGAGGAGTGTACCATGAGGGGAGATGGACGGGGGGAACCCTGGGCAGTCTGGGGACATATTACAGGGGGAGACGGGAGAACCGCGCCACCGATCACAATTCTGACACCTTAAATTATTAGGGATTTTTTGTCTATGAAAGACAGAACTTGATATTCTTTCAAGTGGCATGGGAGGAAAGGGGTCTCTGTCACTTCCGCACCTACCCCGGAGAGCTGCGCTTTGGTGTTGCCTTTCGCCTCTATGGTCTCCCGCCCTGCGAGGAAAGTTCCACCTGGGGGAGCGGGGGTGTCAAACCAGGGCGGGGCGGGGCTGGGCTTTGGGGTCGGAGTTGCGGTACAAGGCGTGTGGGGCGCGGGGTTAGGGGCCAGGACTGCAGGAGCCTCGGTGGGGAGGCGGGGGTGGCAGTGGGGCAGGGAGTGCCGGTGACAGGGACAGTGTTGGGCTGGCCAGCGGCACCGGAGACTGGCCGCTCCCAGTCCTGCCGCAACTCCCAGGATCTCCAGCCCCCTGGCGAGGGGGTGTCCCCAGCCCCCAAAGCAGGTTCCCATCACGGGGCTCCCCGGTGCTGGGCCATGGGGACAGCCCCCCGCCCTCCTGGCTGGCCACGCAGGGGCGATGGCCGCTGGAATCAGCCGGGTGATGCTGACTTTGGCTCCCACCTGATTTCTCCCCTTGGCTTGATGCGGCTGGGAACGGAGTCAGGGATGAAAGGAGCCCGGAGTAACGAATAAGGCTGTTGGGGACATGGGGACAGGCCCTGCTGGGTGGGCACTGTCCTGCATCCCAGTCCCACTGGGACATCGCAGCTCGTGGTCACCCCAGGGGTCGGAAAAGCTCTGTTTCCTGCCCGGCCTCCAACGCAGCGTAGAAGCGGAGTCCCGGAATGGCTTGGGTTGGAAGGGATCTTAAAGCTCATCTTAAAACTCATGGGCGGGGGCACCTTTGATAGACGAGGTTGCTGCAAGCCCTGTCCAGCATTCAGCACTTCCAAGGATGGGGCCAGCATCCTGCAACTCATCCTGGTCCTCGGCAGGGCCAGGGTCCTCGGCTAATGCCCTCCAGAGACTGCAGGAGGAGAGATCTGATGAGAAATTCCACCACATGGCATTCCACGTTTCTGCTAGTGCACCTGGATATTAAATCCTCCCTCCCTGCTTGATGATCAAACCAAACCTGTGGGCTTCAGGGGGAAGAGGGATGAAGGCCACTGGCACAGACATCCATCTCTTCCCCGCTCTGTGCTCCTGCTTTAAACCAAACCACAGGGAGTAAATCACCAGTGCTCCCGCCAGGCAGCAAACAAATCCATGTTGGAGCTGTGATGGCAGAGCCAGCGTCCCAGGGTCGCTCCGGTGTGAGCCGTGCCTGTCCCTCATGGCCATGCCTCCTCTGTCCCGTGATGCAGCCTGTGCCTGCTCCAGGGATCTCTCTGCCACTGCTGCCATCCCTCCTGATCCACCCAGGAGAGATGGACACACAAGCAAGTTGAAAAAGCCATTTCTTGCCTGTTTTTGCATCACTTTCCTTCATGAGTCCCACCTCTGTTAGATGGTCAGCACTTCTGGTGCTGCCTGCTGCCCTGCACTGCATCCTGGCAGGATGAAATGGGACACACGGGATGGATGGGGTGCCCAGGGCCTGGGATACATGGACACATGGGATGCGTGGGGTACCTGAGATGCAAAGGACATATGGGATCCATGTGGTGCCTGGGATTCACAGTACACACGGGATGTCCAGGGTGCCCGGGATGCAGTGGGGCACACAGGATGGATGGGGTACATGGGACACTGCCCCAGTACCCCCATCCTGCCCTAGCACCCCCAGTTCTCACCAGGGGGTGCAGATCAGGGGCTGAGGTGCTGCTGGAGGCCACTCAGCTCCGTGTTTTCCAAGCTGCCAGCGAGCCGTTCCCTTGAAGAAGATCTGCCTCTATCTCAAGGTGTCACAGCCTCAAGGGACCTTCCTAATCTGTATCTGCCTGCAACCTTTATCTCTCCTGCTCTGTTTATAGCTGCCGAATAAAACCTGCTAAACTGCAGGATCCAGCCCCCCCTTCCCGCCACCGTGCCCCGCGACACATTTTTCCCTGGTGCTCTCACCTGCCAGGTGCTTTCCTGCATTCTGTTGGAGGCAAATGATGCTCCAGGGGGTGGGGAAGGGCAGCCAGGCTGCTCCTGTCTCCCACCGCCCGTCCCAGGTGGGCTCCAGCCGTGTCCAAGCCCTTGATAACCTCAGACAGACCCTGGCACAAATCAGTACCTCATCCCAACCCTGATTCCTTCAGCCTGAGCTTGGATTCTGCTGAAAACCAGGTGGGATCCAGCAGGTCCAGCCTCATCCTCTCTCTGCGTGATCCAGGGGCTGGGAAAGGGGACGTTCTCCACGGGAGGGAGGAGATGGCAGCTTGTTGAAGCCTCGGATGTCTCTTCCCTGGCCAACTGCCCCTATCCCAGCAGGCACAGCTGCATCCCTGCTCCCTGTGGGAAAGGAGCCAGGGCTGTCAGCACCAGAGCTGTGAGGATGCTTTGGGAACGTGCACCCAGGCTTCTCCTGCACCCCCGATTCCCATGGACCTGGGATGCACAAGGACAAGTGGGATAGCAGGGGTGGAACAGGGCTCACAGGGGAGCTGGGATGCAGAGGACACCTGGGATGCACGGAATAACCAACCAGGGTGAAATGATGCCCATGGGGTGGATGGGCTGCTCGGACACCTGGGATGCACGGGACACCCAGATGCGATGGAACCCACGGGATGGAAGGGGTGCATGGGATACCCGGGGTGCTCGTGATGCGGACGGGCACACAGGACAGACAGGATGGGCGGGATGCCCGGGGTGTCCAGGATGCCCGGGACGCACAGGAGGCGTCTGGGACGCACAGGAGCTGCCCGGGACGCACAGGAGGTGCCCGGTGTGCGGGTGCCCGGCGCGTCCCCGCGCCAGCGTGGCGCGGGCAGTGGCTGTGCCGCTGACATTTACTAATCAGCTCTCACCCAGCGCACACCCGCTCCCTTCTCTTGCTGTCTTGTCTCCATGGAGACTCCGCAACCTTTGCTCACTCGTTAATGGTATCTCAGCAAACGAAACTCCAACGCCACCCAGCCTTCCCCTCCCGGCCCCGGGAGAAATCCTCGCCTCTCACCTCCATCCCCATCCCCTCCTGCCGCTGGGGATAAAAGGGACAAGTCCTTGTTAGCGAAGGACCCAGCCACGGGGGCAAGTTCTGACGGTGGCGCAGGGAGGAGGGAGAGCCACCATCATCCTCCTCGCTGCCAAAAAAACAAGGCTGGGGGATTTTATTGCTGTGGCAGCAAGGACAGGCTCCATCCATGCGGGATTCCGGCCAGCAGCCCCTTTCCTGGCTGATTTATTGAGCCACGAGGCTTGGCACGTGGTTTTGCCTGCTTTTCTGTGTTCCCCCATCCCAAACCCACACCCCATCATCCACGGAAGCCACCCAAAAATCATCCAAAGGGAGTGACTGGTGCTGGGAACATGCTCCGTCCCCGGTGTCCTGCTCTCGCTGATTCTGTTTTCAAATTAACATGGGAAAGATGCCCATTACCTGCTTCCAGATAATGACTATGATTAGGCAGAGCTCTGCTGCCAGCCGAGATCTGAAGGATTTCTGTGCTCTCCAGCAGCGCTTTGCCAGTGCAAAAACAAGAGCAATAAAGTGTAAATAAAAGACTAAAGGAAATCGTGGGTCCATCAGCGGATGGCGTGTGTGGAAGGGGCTCTAATGATGGGCTCTCTGCGGTGGGGTGGTGGCTTCAGCCTCCCTCTAGGCAAGGGAAAATTGGAGAGGGGCTGTCCCAGTGCCTACACCCCATGTGTGAACCTGGCTTGGCCTCTGCTTGCTGGGACCTGGGGGTTTGGGGAAGGAAAATTCAAGATGTGCATGTGTAAGGCTGTTCTGAGGGGGGTCCTGGACCTGCAGATAGAGATGGGGGCTTAAAGAGTGGGGGGAAATAGCTGGATCTCTTGAGATGGCTGCACCAGCTCCCGGAGCACCCAGGGTAGTCCCACACCTCCTCTGCCTCGTGGTGTGCCGCCCTGCACCCATGGAGCAGGACAAGGGGGACCCTTCTCTGCCAGGTGTCCAGGGCCATCTCCATCCCCAGCCCACCAGAGACCCCTGGGCAGAGGATGCTCAGGATGTGCAGGGAGCAGCACAGGATTCACCAGGGCTGAGCTTGTCCCCATCCTCTGGGGATGCTGGGATGTCACTGGGAGCACTCGCCCTCATCCCACTGCCGAGGGAGGCTCAAGTCCCCTGCCTGTGCTGCCAAGCTGAGCTCCAGCTCTCCCCTTGAGCCTGCCAAGATCCCCCCCAAACCTTCCAAGATCCCCCCACCGTGGCAAGAGGAGATGGAAATCCTTGGCCATGGCCATGAGCTCACTCTCTCTGAGACCCATTGAGGTGGCTCTCATCATCCTTGGGGCAGAGCATCCCTCCTGCCTGGCCCCGCTCTGACCCTTGGGGATGATCTCCCAGGATGGGGTGTCCCCATGCCTGGATGGGGGTGGTGGTCCCCACAGTCCTGGGAGAAGCTGGAAGAGGAACTGCCATTCCCTCTGACAACTGCTCTGGGCAGTAACTGGCATGTCCAAAAACTGGTCCCACATGTGGCTCACAGGCAGGTGGATCCCTGGGGACCCCATGACCCCATGTCACCCCACTGGGATCCCACTGCCAGTGGGACGGGCACAGGGGAGCCCATCCCAGCCCGGCAGAGGCAGGGAGCTAATCTGTGCTCTGATTAGGCAGAGTTCCCAGCAATGGAGGTTTCTTCTTTTTTCTCCCCCCCTCAATGATAACAAATAATAATATAATCCCCTTAATCCCTCCCCGAGGAGCCAGCGCGCACTCCCGGCTGGGAAGCACCGTGCTTCTGCCGCCGCTGATAACTCACGTCCAGGGCCTCCAGAAAAACAAATGCTTTGGCTCACACATTGCCCCCCAAAACTCCATGTGCTGCCCTGTGGATCCCCCTCCCAGCTACCCCAGATCCCCCCTCCAGCCCCACTGCCATCCTGGGAGGATCCGACAGCACTCCTGGTTCCCTCCTCTACACCCTCCCACTCCCATCATGACCCTGCAGAGCCCCCAAACTCAGCCAAAGGGGGTCCATCCAGAACCCCCATGGAGGCTCTGCCCTCTCGGCTCCTACTTCCTTTGCAGCAGGGAAATAGCAAAGCCCCTGGAGGCTCAGCACCCCAGGTGCCCCTGCACCTTCTGCTCCCCAGGGACAATGCCATGGGTGCCCCCCTGCACCCTCTTTGTCCCCAAGGAGATATCCAGGGGGTCCCGTGGCCCACAAAGGCTCCCCAGCTGAGCCCCAGTGCTTTGTTTTAGGGCTGCTGGCGTGGGGAGCATCACTTCCTGCCCAGCCAGGTCCCCAGGAGTGCTGGCATGGATCCTGCACCCCCACCCACCACTGGGGTGCTGGGAAGGAACCCAGCTGGCAGATCCCTCTCCCTTCCTGGGGACCTCAGCCTGCCATTTCCCCCCTGGTGTCCAGCCCTCCCTCCATCACCATCCAGCAAATATTAATAACAACCCTGCAACTGCCTGTGCTTTTATTCCCTGGCTTTTCTGGCCCTGGCACTGCTGAGCTCAGCTCCTCCAGCTCCAAAATGCCTTTTAAAATTACCAGAGAGTGGACACCCTTGCGATCACCCTGCCCCTGGCTGCCCTCTCCTCCCTGGCACCCGCCACAGGGCCAGCAGCACCCATGTGCCATGCAGGGAGCTGGGTGCCATCCGCCCCCCTTATTTAAGAGGCGCCAGGCTGGACTTGATTAAAACCAAGTGAAAGCCAGAGCCAGGGCAGAGAGGGGGATTAGATCGCTCCGGGGAATGTTAATGGACTCCAGAGCTTTCTGCCCGGCTGGCGGCTGGGATGAATCCAGCCCTGGAAGGACAGGCGGGTGCAATGAGTGCGTCAGGGCTCAGCTGGACCCCGCAGCACATGGCAGAGCGGAAGGAGGGTGGGGGGGCACAGACACACGGGGGTTGGAAGTATCTTCCAAGGGCCTGGCTGGTCCTCTGGGAAAAGCAGGGGTGGTCTGGTGCTCCAGCTGGGCCCTGCCGCCCCCGCTGCCGGTGCAGGGGCTGGGATTGTGGCACAGCACGGGCTGCCCATGATGGGGTGGCACCACCGTCACCCACACCCCCATCCCGGCTGTCCTGGGCTGGGGGGGCAAGAACAGCCCGGGGTGACGGCAGCCGTGGGGGCTTCAGTGTGTTCCAAGAGGCTGTTTGCTGGCGGGAAAGGCTGCTATGGCAGCAGGGGTGACGGATTGGGTGACAGCGCCGAGATGCTCCCCACACCACTTTCCTGTCTGTGAATGGGGGACAAAGACAGCTTGGGGTGACACCAGCCATGGGGGGCTGCAGTGGGGCTGAAGGGGCTGTTTGCTGGCGTGCTGCTGGTGGGAAGGGCCGGTGCTGGGGCAGAGGTGCCGCTGTTGGGGTGCCGGTGCCCCCGACGTGGAGCTGTTCCCCGCCCGGCTGCGCTGGATTGCAGGTCTGACGTGGGAAATCGCCTCCCTCCCTCGTTAGCTGTGATTAGCATGTCAAGTGGTTGAAGTTGGTGGGTATAAAGGATGCGAGCGAAGAATAATGGCTTCAATTTTCTTCACGGCACAGCCATTAATTTGAAGGAGAAGGGGGTGTCCAAACCTCCCGGCAGCTCCCGGCGGATCCGCCGGCCCCAGCACTGCGGGGTGAGGGCGGGTCCTACTGCTGCCCCGCCCGGGGCGGGGGACGCGACCCTCGCGGGGAGCCTGGCACCGGCACAGGCATCCCATGTGCTTCCCGTGCCAGGGCGATGGAGCACATGGGTGTGCAACATGTGTGCATCCATGCACGCCACCCCCTGCCCCGGCCATCGTCCCGGGAAGGAGGGGTTCCCCCGGCTCCAGCCCCAGGGGATGGGCATGGAGGGAAGGCAGAAGGGCAAATTCCTGCCGTGTTTCCAAGGGGGTGGGAGAAGGTGGAAATGGGGGCAGAGCTGCCTTTGCCAGGGGCATGCTGGATCCTGGCGCAGCCCTCCGAGCATCCTCACATCTGTCTCCCCCATGGATCCAGTGGTCACCGCTCTGGCTCAGTGGCGGCCCAGCCCCAGGCCCCTCTGAGGAGCATCCCTCATCCCATGGTCCTGCAGCATCCCTGGTCTCCCAGTTCCAGCATCCTGAGAGGCCAGAACCCTCCTCCCAGCAGAGCTGCTTAATTAAAATCATCATTTCCATCCTGAGGTACAGCCAGGCACCAGGACCTGGCTCATCCCGCATCGCTGGGCACCACGTGGCCATTCCGGACTCACCCTGGGTGCCCTCACAAGCAGCTCCCAGAAACCTTCCAAAAATCCATGCTAAACAAATAAAGAAATAGCAAAACAATCATTCTCCTCCCAAATTTTGAGGTTTTTCCTCCTTTCCCCCTGCAAACCCAGGCGATGCTGGACTGTGCTGATCAACCCCCAGCAATCAGCCCCATCACGAGGTTTTTCAGGCTCTAGAGTGGCTCACGCTGCTTGAGAGATATAATTGAGGCTCAAAAAAAAGATTAAAAAATAATAAAATAAGTAAATTCCAGCTGTGGTCCAAGCAGCTGGTCACACCCAGCAAGGCTCTGTGCCAGGTGATGCTTCCAGCACCCCAAAGTTGGGAAGGGAGATCCTGTGAGCCCCCCTGGGTGCTCAGAGTGCTCCTCGCCCCTATAATGGGGAGGGGGGCGTTGGACTGGGCTCCCCCCAGCTTGGGGGAGCTTTGCTGCTCCCCCTGCCCAGCCAAGAGGGGGTCCCTCAGCATCCCCCCCACCCCATTAAGCATCTCCCCGGGCTGCGGCGGCGCTGGCAACCCCGACCCCCCCGCTCCCCCATCCATCAGTATGCGCCGCGTGTTCCTCTCCATAGCAACCC
>JACBWW010000054.1:3827621-3839453 GCA_020086605.1 Lanius collurio
GGGGGGGACACACACAGGGAATTTGTGGGAGGAGAGGACCCCAAAGCCCACCTGGCACCCACACACGCACCTGCACCCTGAGCTCATCATCGCCACCGCCTCGGGGACCCTAGGAAAGGGACCCTCCTTTACCCCAGCCCCCCTCACTCCCCCTCCCCACAAGAGGGTCTGTGATTGATTTATTCCTTATTTTTTCCTTTTTTAAAAAATGTTTTCTTTTTTTTTTTTTTTTTTTTTTAAACTCCTTTTTGTTTTTATACAAATTTGGATCTTTGGGTGTGTACTGCCAAAAAATCAACCAAAAAACCCAACAAAAAACCAAAAACCCGCCTTCGTTCTTCAGAATAATAATAAAAATAAAACTCAAATCATCATCGAATCATTAAAAAAAAGGCAACGGAAACCCAAGGAACCCATGCGGAAGTTGCACACCACAAAACCACAGCAGATGTACAGAATGCAATATACAAGACACGATTTATAATAAAACATTATATACAATAAATAGGTTATTGTTACTTTTTTCTTTTTTTTTTTCTTTTTTTTTTTCTTTTTCTTGCTCGATCTGTAAATAAATTTTTTCTCAGTGCATACTGGGGGGTTTTTGCTCTTTTCTGCTGCATATTCACCTCTTGGATGCTTTAGGCCTGTTCTCCATCATTTTTGGATTCTCCCTCCGGTGCATGATTCTCTCTTTTTTTTTTTTTTTTGTGATTTTTCAGCTTTTTAGTATTTTTTTTTTATCTTTAAACATTTTTTTTTTTAACCTCTTTTCTTCAAAAGTATTTACAATTGCTGGTTTTGTGCAGAAAATGAAAATTAATCAAATAAAAAATAAAACTTAAAGAGTCCCTCTGCTTCTGGCTGGGAGGAGAGAGAGAACGCGGCGCCGGCGCCACGGCCGAGGCGGGGGCCGGGGGCGAAGCGGAGGCGGCGGGGCCGGGGTCCCCTCTGGAGGTGGCCCCCTCCTCTCCTCTGCTCTCTGCTCCGGCGGCCGGGATGGGTGGGGGGCGCAGGGCCGGGGGTGCTGTGGCTGGGGGGAGAGGGAGAGAGGGGTGAGGGTCCCACCATGGAGTGCCTGCCCACCCCTGCCCAGCACCCACACCCCCAGGGGTCTGAGATCCTGTTCACCCCAAATGTGGCACCCACACCCCCAGGGGTCTGAGATCCTGTTCACCCCAAATGTGGCACCCACACCCCCAGGGGTCTGAGATCCTGTTCACCTTAAATGTGGCACCCACACCCCCAGGAGATCTGGGGTCCTTCCCACCCACACCCAACAGTCCGGGCTCCTGCTCATTTCTGTCTGGCACCCACATACCTGGGGGTCTCGGGCCCTGCTCCCCCCATCTGGCACCCAAACACTCGGGGCTCTGGGCATCCCACACCCGCTCAGCTCTGGCACAGCCGGGGTCCTGCACCCCACATCGCAGGCTCCAGCCACCCCCAGAGACCAGAGCCCAGGGGGTCCCCAGTTTGATGCTTGGTGGGGCAACACCCGGGGCAACCGCTCGCAGCCCTAAAGGGGCCGGGGGCACCCAGAACGGGGGTGCAGGTGGGTCGGAGAACCCACCAGAGCATGGAGCACCCAGCACACCCTCCCCGGGGACCCGTACGGGGCGGGGGACGCGGCTGGCACTGACCTGGTGATGGTGGCGTCTCCGAGCCCCGCTGGCGACGCTGCCAGAGCCTGGTGAGGGTCAGCGCTTCCCAACACCCATCGGTGTCCGTCCAGCAGGAGCAACCCCCGCAGCGAGCGAGCGGACGGGGAGGGACCAGAAAAGAAAAGAATCCCCAAACAGCCTCCCCCGGGGCGGCCAAGGGGGTCCCCGGCCGGGCTGTGGGCAGGGGGCACCCAGCGCTGACCCCCAGATCCCCTCCTGCCCTCCCTGCCTGCGCCCCTGCGCCGGGCCGGGCGGGGCCTGCGCTGTCCGTCCGTCCATCCGTCCGTCCGTCCATCCGATTGTCCTGCTGCAGGGCGGGGGGGGCGGCAGTCCGGAAAGCAGAGCCGGAGGTTGGCAGGGGGAGCAGGTTTGAGTGCGGAGGGGGAAAAACGAGGGGTTTCTCTCTTCATCCATTATTATTAATTTTTTTCCTTTTGTTTCACTTTTTTATCTTTTTATCTTTTTTTTTCCTTTTTTCTCCTTTTTTCTTTCATTTTTTTTTTTTTTAGAAAACAAACAAACAGTTCCAATCCCAGTTAAATACAGAACTTGAAAAGTGTTCCAGAAAAAAGTGCTGGCTAAATTACCTCTGAAAGAGAAACACAACATAGAGAGAGAGGGGGACACGATGAGAAGGGCCCTGGGGGTCTCCTGCATCCCCCTCTGCCACCCTCACCCCCAGGTTCTCCCCCACCTACCCTGTAACAAAACCTCGTTGTCCGGTTGGCATGTCAGCAGACACTACAATGAGGTGACCGTAAAAGTGTCCTCAGGGTGTTGTTGCTCTACCATGGGTCCCAAAAACCCGCTCTTCTGGGTGGGGGCCATGACGGGGTGCCCTTGGGGTGCAAAACTGGGGTACCTGTAGTTGTCCTGCAGCTGCAACATTGAGTCTCTTGGTACGGGGGAGATGTTCAAGTCATTGATCAAGGGACAAGCGTAGGGTCCTCGGTGGTGAGCCCGGGCCATCTCCAAGGGCTCCTTCTCGCCCTTGGAGGGGTGAGTGCCGCTCGGGCTGCTCAAGTGGGGGTTCAGACACGGGGGGTCCGTCCTGCCCATGAAGTCTGCCAGCATCCCAGCCCCCGCCTTGCCGTCGTACGAAGGGCTCCGGGTGCTGGCGTTGGGGGAATACCAGTACGGGGGATTTTTGCAACTGGGGGAGTCGTAGTGCGGTTGAGGCATGGGGAGGTCACGGCAAGCCAGGTGTGGGGTGTGTGGCAGGGCCCCCCCCCCCTGCATGCTGTGTTTGAGCGAGTCGCAGGCGGGCAGCTTTCGGATGCTGCCTGCCCGGAGGTCCTCCTTGAAGGCCAAGGTCGGGGAGCAGTTGGGTGAGAAGGCTTTCTGCAAACCGGCCTCGAACACAGTCTGCTGGCCGGGGGCCGCCAGCTGGTGTGGGAGGGCAGGGAAGTGCTTGCTCTCCAAATCCGGCTGCCCCAAACCAGGGGAGTCGCTCTGGAACCCCTGGACGAAGGTCCCATCCGAGGGGGTGGAGGGGTTCATGGAGTAGGGGCCAGCATAGTCGCAGGGGTCCCGCTCACCCACCCCGAAGCCCCGGGACTGGGAGGGCAGGGGGGACATGCTGCTGTCCCCGCTGTAGTAGTCCAAGCCCAGGTCTGTGCTCTCCTGGAAGAGGGGGTTCACCGCCTGTGACTTGGTGGGGAACTTGGTCTTGCCCGTCCCCCTCTCCTTCTTGGAGGCACAAGCCCCTCGGGAACCTCGGGGCTGTCGGGGTCCTGTGTTCCTCTTGGAGGGGTACATGGAGGAAGAAGAGGAAGAGGAGGAGAAGCTCAGGTGGGAGGTGTCAAACATATCCACCTTCTTCCGTCGTCCTCGACCGGGCTTAGAGTTACTCTGGAAGAGGACGCTCTGGTTCCAGTTGTAGCCAGGGGCAGAGGATGCCTCATTCCAGTCCATCATCAGCTTCTCCAGGCTGGAGAGGCTGGACTGGCCCTCACTGGAGGACGCCTCACTGTTGGCACGCCGGTAGCCAGCCGGCTGGTTGAACTGGGTGCTGTCAGAGGAGGACTCGGAGAAGGTCTCAGACACCGTCTGCTGCTTGGCTTTCTGCGGGGTGTAGTTGGAGATGTCCAGGATGACGTTGGGTTCATTGAGGTGGCACTCGAAGCCTGGGTTGTAGAGCTGGCTGAAGGCTTCTGAGCTCCAGTCCAAGCCACCGTAGCCTTGCCGGAAGGCCCACGGCGCGGCACTGGGGAACTGCCGGCAATTTTCAGGTGAGGGCTGGAAGGATGCCGACCCCTTGGGCACCATGTAGCCACCGGGCGAGACGGTGCTGGCCCGGCTGTCGCAACGCAGGGGGGTGTGCGCAGCACTGGAGAACTGCCCCCCCTGCTCGGCACTGTTGAAGAAGGCGGCTTTTCCCAGTGGCAAACTGGGACCAGCTGTCGGTGGCGCGTAGCCGGCACTGTGGGCACTGCTGGGCGAGGACGGGAGGCTGCTGCCACTGCCGTAGGCGAAGCTGCAGTCCTTGCTATTGGGGCAGTCCTGTGCTGATGGGTACTGCTTTCCTGGTGGGAACACGCTGGCGGGTGCCACGCTCTGCCCGGTGCTGCCGTAGCTGCCGTACGGGGAATAGCCGGGGGTGCCGCTGGCTACCGGGTGAGCCGTGGGTGACCGGGACACAGCCGACGGTGGGGCCAGTTTGGGGAAGGACTCGGTGCCCCGGCACTCTGACGAGCCTTGGGTCACTCCGTAGCCGCTGGAGGCACGGCTGGGTGGGAATGCTGGCCGGCCCTGCATGGCTGCGTGGAAGGCGGCTTCGGCACCAGGGTTGGCCGCTGCCACTTTGCCACCCCGGGCTGTGTAGGCAGCCATGCCCCGCTGGCCTGGCAGCGCGGCCGGGGGGGCCGTGTAGGCAGCGGCCGATTTACGGGTCTCAGAGCGGGATGCGGAGAGGGCGAAGTCCAGCAGGTCGGAGGAGTCATCTGAGTCCAGCAAGGAGCGGAAGTATCCGGTGAAGAGGCTGTGCCGCTCCGGACCGGTCTCTGTCTGGGAGGACGGCGCGCTGCTGGCGTAGAAACCAGCGCGGCCGGTAGAGCCTGACTCCAGCCCCGCAGCATGGAAGGGTCTCGCCTCGGCCCCTTGGTAGCCACCGTTGCGTCCGGCCTGGCTGCCGGGGTGGCCGTGGTGGGGGGTCCAGGGGCTGCCCTTCTCCCCCCCGCCCCACTCTCCGGTGGGGCCGTCCCCAAAGCTCTGCCCGGAGCTGGGCTCGGGGAAGAGAGCCCCGTTCTTGCGTGCCCGTCGCTTCCGCTTGGGTTTTCCCACAGGATCGGGCTCTGGCCGGCCGCGCTTGCGGGGGTGCACGGGGTCAGCGTGGAGGGCGGTGGGGGCTTTCTTCTTCTTCCCGATGCCCTCGAAGAAGTCGCTGAAGGAGCAGCGTGCGGCGCGGGCAGCGTGGCCGCCCCCGCGCCCACCGAAGCCCCCTGCCTTGCCGCCGCGCCGGCGGAAGCCCTGGACACGGTGCAGGAAGTGGGAGATGCTCTGGGTGTCGGGGGCTTGGTGGATGGACTCGGGCTCGCTGGGGGTCCAGCAGCGGGGTGGGGAGCAGCGCCCCGAGCACTGGCTCTGCCGGTTGAGGAAGGCCAGCTTGGCCAACACGTCCGAGTAGTCGGCTTTGCTGTCATTGGTGTCAGCGATGTAGGAGGGCTGGGGCGAGGCCAGCTTCTGCTTCCTCCTCCTCCTCTTCTTCACCTCCGGGGTGGGTTCCTTGGGCTTGGCTTGGCCCAGCAGCAGGTTTTTGGGAGGCCGGCCCCGCTTGCGCTTCAGGATAATGGGCATCTCGCCAGGGGGGAACACCACGACCACGTTGCGCCCATTGTTCTTCATCTTGAGCAGCGGCGTGGGCTCCATGGAGCTGCTGGCTGCCAGCTCCTTCCCTTCCAGGTTCAAGTTGCTGCTGAGTGATGACACCTTGTAGGTGGTCTTGTTCCTCCTCCCCAGGGACACGGGGATCTTGGCCATCTTCACCACCATCTTCCTCACCCCCCGGCACTTGCTCTTCTTCCCCACCGTGGGGGCTTTGGGCATTTCGTCGGGGTCCAGAGTGGTGGGGGGCGGTGGCGGGGGGGGGCTCAGGAGTGGGGTGTCGGACTCCTCGGGCCCGGGGGGCATCTCAGCGGGCAGGGCGAGGGGGGACAGGACGCGGCTCTCGGGGGTGATGTCCACCCGGCGCCCTCGCCCCGCCCTCCTCCGGCGGCACAGCATCTTTGGCTTGTCTGTCCGGCGCAGGGCGTACTTGCGGTGGTCTTCGCCACACCGCCCGGCCCCCCGGCCCCCACAGGGACCCCGCTTCACCATGGTGCTCAGGGGACACCCCCCGAGCCGGGGCTGCAGCCCGTGGGACCGCAGAGGGTCCCCAGCACCCGGCTGTGCCTCCAGCAGCTCCGAGACGGTTCCCAGCGGCTGCGGTTCCAGCAGCGAGGGCTCAGTGGGCAGCAGTGGGGGCTCCAGCGCTCCGGGCAGCGGCTCCAGGGTCTGCAGCCCTAGAGGCTCCGCCAACGGCTCAAGCGACTGCAGCTCCAGCGACTCAGACAGGGGCTCCAGCGACTGCAGCTCCAGCGACTCAGAGAGCGGCTCCAGCGACTGCAGCCCCAACGGCTCCAGATTTTGCAGCTCCAGCGACTCTGGCAGCGGCTCCAGGCTCTGCGAATCAAGCAGCTGGGGCTGTGACTCCAGGGACTGGGAATCCAACAGCCGGGATTGGGAGTCCAGCTCTTGGGCTGGCAGCAACTGGGTCTGCGGCTCCATCGCCTGCGACTCCAGCAGCTGTGTCCCTGGGCATGCCAGGGAGGCCAGCTCGTTCAGGATGTCCGCCTCGGCCAGTTCCGAGTAATCGCTGGCATCGGGCTGGGAGCAGCCGGCTTCATCCGCCGGCGCTTTGGAGACGCCCCCCGCGCCCCCACTGTGTCCAGGGGGCTGCGGGGTGCTCCCCCCGCCTCCGTCAGCTTCTCCATCATGTGCCGGTGGCCGGGGGTGCCGCGACGGGTCGGATTTGAGGAGCACCCCCCGCTCCTCGGGACTGCGGATGCTGTTGGCCAGGGAGGGTGAGGAGAAGAAGCTGTACTGGAGGTCGCGGTCGGCGGGCAGGAGGCGGCTGTCCTCGTGAGCCCCGCCGCCACCACGGAGGCTGCCACAGTCCAGGTGCACCCCACTGTTCTTGAGGTCCTCCGAGAGGCGGTTGAGGTCCTTCATGATGTCGATGAGCTGCACCACGGGGTGGAGGTTGATGTGCCCGTTGCCGCACTTGCTCCGGAGCAAGGCGAGGATGCTGTCTATGTTGCAGCGGCCCGAGGCCAGTGTAGCGTTGGGGAAGGTTTTGGGCGCCCGATCGCGGGCGGATGCCTCCTCCGCGCTGCCCCCCAGGATCCGGGGCTCCCCGGCACAGCCCAGCAGGTCCTCGGCCGCCTTGGTGCCCCCGTGGACGCTCTGGCAGCGGTCAGCCGGGTCGCCGTGCAGCAGCGAGCCTCCCTGGTGCTCCCGGCCGAGCGCGGGGCACGACCCCTCAGGGAAGCTGAGCACACTGCAGGATAACGCCTTCTCGGCCGGGCAGGCTGGGGGCCGCTGCACCGGGTGTCCTGGCGGGTAGAATTTGGGCTCTCGGACGTAGTCGGGCGAGCCACGCACAACGCTGGTCGTTACCACTGGGCCCGGGGGCTTCACGCGCATCCTGACCTCCTCCTCCCCCGCGTGCCGCTTGGCAGAGCAGTTGCTGACATGGGGGTCAGGGAAGGTGATACCAGGACCTATGGGTGGCAGAGAGGGGGACAGTGAGGCTCCACAGGCACAGCCAGCTGAGCCTCACTCCATCCCCCCATTCTCAGGGATGAGGTCCCCATATCCATCCCCTAGTTCACCCTGCCCTCTCACCAGCAAGAACCTGGCTGGCACTGCAGGAATGTGCCAGCCCTGTTCACAACTGGGAAAATGGGGACTTGGGAAAACTGAACGCCCTCTCCAGCTCAGGGGATCTGCTGCCTTCTTCAGTTCAAGAGGGGCTGGACCCCCTCCCCAGCTCAAGGGGGTCTGGATGCCTTCCCCAGCTCAAGAGCAGAGGGCTGGATGTCCTCCCCACACCAGGACCACCCGTGCAAGCCCCCAGCACAGAGGCCCCATCCCAAGTGAAGAGGGGTAGCTGGTTCCCGTGAGGGTCTGGATTTCCCCACACCACCACAGGGCAGAGTTTGGGTATCTGTGGGGAGGTCGGGGGGCTGGAACTTACCGGGGGGCTCGGCTTTGCTGCTGCTCCTGCTATTGCACTTGAGCTCTCTGCAAAGGAAGGGGTGTGCAGGGTCAGCCCCACACGGGAGGGGACTCACTTAAGTGCCCACCACCCCTGTGCCAGTCCCTCCACGGGACATACCAGGGGCTGATCCTCCCGAGCTCCCACGGCCGCCCATCACCGTGGCGTCGGGGCTGCGGGGGGTGGGTAAAGAGGGGGAGGCTGCCTCTGATCTGGGGGACAGAGGGGACAGGTTTACGCCCCCCTCCCATCCCCACCACCCCCTCCGTGGGGCGGGGGATGGCGGGGGGTGGCGGGGGTCCTTTGGTGGCGCTGCCACTAGGTGTCCCCGGCGAGCCGCGCTCCGGACACACGGGGGGGGTCTTCGCCCGAGGAAGTGGCTCAGCACATCCCACACCCCCCTCTGGCTCCCACCCACCCGCGGACACTCCACGCACAGCTGCAACCCCCACTCGCGGCGACACTGCCCGGTGCCACCCCTCCACTCGCCGGGACGCCCCTCTGGGCGCCTGCCTCAGTTTCCCCTCCTTGGAATGGGGTATAGCAAGGGTGGTGATGGGGTGGCTCAGGCACTCACGGGTGGGTGCCGGGCACCACGTGCCTACTGCACAGCCCACTCTGCACTCCGTGGGGGCTGCAGCTCCTCTATGCACCCCAAAATCCCAAGCCGGGAGGCCGTGCAGAGCGGGAGAGCCCCTCGCCCTGTATCTCCCAGACAGGATGGACAGAACATTGGCAGCCAAGATGTGCTGCCAACTCCCCCTTGGTGCCACTCCTCATTTTTGGGATGAGGCCCCCAGGTACCTGTTCCGGAGGTGTTTGCAGTGCAGGTTCACTCGGAAGCTCCTGCTGTCGCCGTCGCTGCCGGGCTGGCGGGGGCCGGAGCCCTGGGCACGCGGGAACCACTCGGCTGGCGGGCTGGCACCGTTCTCCAGTGCGAGGGGCTGGCAGGCGACCGAGCTCCCATCTGCTCGAGAGAGACCCCCGCACATCAGCCCAGTGGTCCCCTCCCCTGGGACCACCACTTGTCCCGGCCGCCGTGGGTGCCTGCAGGGCTGGGCACACCGTGTGCCACCCATTGACGCCTCCCCCTTGAAGCCACAGCCCACGGGGACCCCCACGCTGTGCCTTTCACCCCATCACGGGATGCCTGGAGTGGCGTTTTGGGGCAGGACAACCCTCTCCTCCCCACTGTGTCCATGCCTTGAGCCGGGGCTGCCCATACGAAGGGGAGCATCTCCCCACCAGGCTATAGGCACACGTGTGCATATCCACATGGATGTGAGCGTTGCACACGCGTGTGAATAAAGCTCTGGCCCCGGTCTCCTGCAGGAGGTCGAGGCACTCACAGTCGCTGCCCATGTGGCACAGAAGTGCACGGTTGAGCCCCTCGGCCCCTCGCAGTCCCCCTGTGCCAGCATGTCCGCCTGTTTCCCCCCCCCAGCGCCGCGTGTGAATCCCTGCCGGTTGGCTCCCTCCCCCAGCACACACCCGCAGACACACACACGCAGCCGCTCGGCGTGATCCAGGCTCTTCCCGGTGTCTGGATTAGCGTGACAACTTATCAACAAGGCAGGGAAAGAGAATTCAAACCTGTCAGTCCATCCGCATCCCCCCCTTTCCCCGTCTCCCCGCCAGCCTTTGGGTGCAGCGCTGGCACCGCGGAGATGCGGGCACCTCGGTGTAAAGTTACACCAAGGGCTATGTGGAGCAGGAAAATATGTGCTAGAAAGACCGGTCTCGTCTCTGCTGAGGCTGCTGGTGTGCCCAGGGAGCTGTCGGAGGGGAGGCAGGCAGGAAGGAAACAAACGGGAGGTTTTCCAGAACAGCCGCCGGGAGCTGGTCCCCGCTGCACACGCTGCGCATGGCTCGATGGGGAGGTTCGGGGTGTCGGGGGGTGTCGGGGTGCAACCCCCCCAGCTCTGCGCCGCCGCCCCCCTGTGCGTCCGTGCCGCACGGAGCTGCGGATGCCTTGGCAAACACTGCGGGATGCCCGTGGGCTCCCCACCGGGCTATGTGGGGTGTCTGGACACCCCCATCGCCCATGTTCTGCATTGCCCACGTTCATCCCCGGTGTGCAACCCCGGGTGCTGGAGGCGCTGGGCACATCCCGCGGCTCTTACCCCCACACCACCGGTGTCCGGCTTCTGGCCTCGGCCCCGCAGCGGGCCACGTGTCCCATGACATGCGGGGGACACTCCCTGCGCCGGGACTCCGCCCTCACCCTGTCCGAACCACCCTCAGAGGGGGACCACCTGCACCTCCCAAAGACCCACCCACCACGGGGTAGGCAGCACCCACCACCCACCCCCCGCCCACCAGGGTGTGGGGCGCAGGTGGGAGCCCGGCAGTGGCGGTGCGGAGGGGACTGCGGTGCGGAGATGGCTGCGGGGGGGGTGGAGCGGGGCGCACTGGGATGTTCGCCGCGCCGCCAAGCTCACTTTCACCTCCCCGCTCAGCCCCAGGCAGCCTCCACATGTTTCCCATTAGGCTCTCCGGACCTCGCCATTCCTGGCTTCCTCGCCAGGGGTAGGGCCTTTTTCCTTATTTTTTTTTTATTTTTTATTTTTTCCCTTTTTAAAAAAAATGTCTTTTAATTTTTTTTTTCTCCTCGCTGGTTACAAAACACCAGCCGAGACCACACAAGCGAGGAGGGACGGAGGGAGAAGGAGAGATAGAGATGGGCGCCGCGGGCGGGGGAGAGGCGGCCAGACCGGGTGCTGCGGCGGGGCCGGGGGGGTGAGGATGAAGAGCGGGGGGATGAAGCGGGCGAGATTGCAGTCACCTCCGCTTCCCACCTCCTGACCCCGCAGCCCTGCAAAGATAACAGCCCCCGAAGACTGCTGACTCGCCTCGCAGAAATCCAATATCCTCGCCTGGTGAACTAATCGACTACCTGGGCTCCCACCTCCCCTGCCCGGGCTTAATCCTGCTGCTGCAAAGCTTTAATTAGTTTAACGGTTTCAGGCTTGACGGAGGTTGGCGGCGAGAGGAATCAGAATCATGGAATGGTTTGGGTTGGAAGGGACCTTAAAGCTCATCTCGTTCCAACCCCCTGCCATGAGCAGGGACACCTTCCACTAGACCAGGTTGCTCCAAGCCCCGGCCAACCTGGCAGAATGTACCCTCGCCTCCCCCACTCCACCCAGACAGGGTCCCCCTTTGGTGGAAAGGGTGCCGTGGGGTGGCAGCACGAGCGTGCAGGGGCTGCAGGCGCCCCCAAGCCCCCCTAAGCTCCCCGAGGCTGCTGGCACCCAGCCCCGATCCCCAGCGCTGGCACAGGGCGGGCACGGAGGGGCTGTCTTGGCACCGCCGTGGCGGCGGGGGGATGGAGGGATGGCCCCGCAGGACACGGACGTGGTTTGGTGCCCGGCTCCGAGGCCACCCAGACGTCAGGGTGGGGCCGGAGATGCCACCGGGAGACAGGCAGGCGGCAGGGACACAGCCGCCACACAGATGGGGACACGCTGGCCCGACGCCTCCCACCCCGCCGGGGCGCCGTGCCCAGCCGCCCGCGGCGGCAGCGGCGGAGACGGGGCGTCCTCCCTATTGCCGCACCGCCTCGGGGGTCCCTGGGCACCGCGGGGCGCTGCGAGGGTTTGGAGTGGCCCTAAGAACCCCCACATGGGCGTAGGGAGCTCTCCGGTTCCCCCTGTCACCCGTGTCCTGTGTGCACAGATGGCCATCCACTGCAGGGGTGCCCTCCTTGCCGCCCCCCTGCGAGTGGCATCGGGGATGTCCCGCTCGTGTCCCACACGGGGACGCCGTGGCGGTGCCTCTCCTTGCTCACTCACACATACACACGGCATGGTGGAGGTTTTCCTCCTCCGTTCCCCTGCGCACCCCCCCACATACACCCGTGGGACATCGGGGAGCTTCTCCCCTCTGCGCCACATCCCCCGCACCCCCCAT
>JACBWW010000054.1:3839853-3895869 GCA_020086605.1 Lanius collurio
CACGAGTTCCCCCCAGCCCGTCCTGCGCCTGCTGACACCAATGGAAAATCCCCTCCAGTGACAGCTTCCTGGCAGGCGCTTGCCGAGGGTTTCCGTGTTCCCCAGCCAGCCTCCACTGGCCACCTCCTCCCTGAGCCACGCGGGGGGTCCCTCCGCCTGCACCCCCTCCACGCCGACCTCCACGTCCCCTCTAATTCAGCATCACAGACCCCAAAGCACCCGGGTCCTGCTCCCTCTTCTTCCTCCCCACACCTCATCTCCTGCCAGCACCCTGCCCCCCTCTGAAGTGGGGCACCCATCAGCACCAGGGGTGTTTGGGGGTCCTCTCTGGGTACCATTGGCAGCTCCCAGAGCACCCACCCACCTTGGGGACCCACCACCCTGTGACTGGGAGCAGCGCAAGAGCTGGGGGTCTGGATGGGTGGGCACAAATGGGTGCTGGGGCACACGGTGCCTGCAGGCAGCCCTGACCCTTCCTTCAGTTGTCACCCCGCTGTCACATCCCCCCTGCCGTCACCACGTCCCCCCGCCGCCCTGACTCTTCTGCCATGCTCTTAATTAAGACGGAGCAGATGGCGCCTGGGTTTCATCTTAGGTAACGGGTCCAGACGAGGTGCCTGGCCACCAATTCCCTTCATGGGGCTACCCAGAGGTATTTTTGGGGTGCCCCCCAAGCAGGGAGTTGGTGAGGGGACATGTCCCTCCAACTCGCTGTGGGGATGCTGCAGGAAGAGACGGCAGTGCCAGGAAGGAATTGGCTGGAACGTGGGGCAAACACACCTGGGCTCTGCCTTCTCACATCATCCCAGGCTGTCACATTCCCAGGGCAAGCTTAGACACCCCTCCCCCCGGCACTGGGAAGGAGGGTCCAGGACCATTGGGCTATAAGCAGGGGGTACCAAAGGTCTTGGCATCTCCCCATCACCCAGAGCTCTGGGAAGGTGGCTGGGGAGCTCGTTTCCCTGCAACCCCCTGGTCCTGCTACAGGGACCCCAGGGACACCCCTGTGCTGCTGGGGACGGTGCTGAGTCAGGGGACGTGGCCCTTCTCCTGGGCCTGGCCCTGGATGTGCCACTGCCACTGGGGTTTCCTGTAGTGCAGTGCCCGCTTGGCTGGTGGCACCCGCTAGGTCTGGGGGTCCTGGAGCCTGTGGGACCAGGACCCCCCTGGGGATAGGTTCAGCCCTCAGCACCAGAATGTGGCACAGTGCCCTTGAGTTGGGCAGGGGTGGGGAAGCCTGGTCAGGCCCCTATTCCTGCTGCTGCAAGAAACCATCTCCCTTGCAAGGACCATCTCCCCTGCAAGGACCACCTCCCCTGCAAGGACCATCTCCCCTGCAAGGACCATCTCCCCTACAAGGACCATCTCCCCTACACGGACCATCTCTCTTGCAATGACCATTTCCTCCACAAGAAGCCATCTCCTCTACAAGAACCATCCCTCCTGCAACAACCATCTCCCCTGCAAGATCCGCCTTGCCTTCAAGCACCATCTTCCCCACAAGGACCATCTCTCCTGCCACGGCCATCCTCCCTGCAATGATCATCTCCCCCTAAATGACCATTTCTCCTTCAATGACCATCCCCCCTCAAAGACCATCCCTGTGATGCCCATCTGCCCCGTGAGAAACCATCTCCCCACAATGACCACTCCTACTCCAGCCACCATTTCACCTTGCAATCATCCCCCCAGTCAAGAACCCCTTCTCCCAGGAGAGGACCCTCCCCTCCTGACCCACAAATGTGGGTACCCCGCTGTCCCTCAGAGGCTGGGACACACTCAGGTGACCCTGGTGGCATCGCCCAGCGCAGATGCAGTCCCCAACCCCCTTGGCTCTGGAGGGGTCTGACCCCCCTCCCTGGCTTGGGGGGGCTCGAGGGGGCTGGGGAACGGCTCGACAGATGGACCGCAGCAATGGTGGCACCTCGGCCGGCTGGAGCCCAGCGCCGCAGTTCAGAGCTAGCAGGGAAACGGGCTAAATTTAGCTCTTCCCTCGGTGCCAGCTTTGTTCCCCCGCCCCGTCGAGCCGGCGCGGGAGGCGAGCAGCCTCCGGGCCCCCTCCTCTGCCCTCTCCCTGCCTGCAGGAGGATACGGGACACACCAGCATCCATCCCTCGGGGTGCCAGTTCCGGCTACCAGGCGCTCCGCGGGGTTCCGGGTGTGTTTGCCCGCGCGTCTCCGTGCGCCGGCTGTTCCCGGCGGGGCCGTGCGTGCTGTGCCCCGGCGTGGGGAGCTCGCCCCAGGGCCCCGCAGTGTGCTGGCAGCCTTCAGGCAGCGCAGATGGTCGCGACCCCCCTCTCCGGGCTCCCTGTTATAGCCACAGCATGAGTCATAGCCCCGGTGTGTCCCTGCCCAGCGCCGGCCACGCCGGGTCATGTAACACCCGTGGCCGCGCTGGCGCGGAGGGGGCTCCGCTGGCTGCCCACGCCACCCCCACCCCCAGCAGGGGCACCCCGGGCAGCTGCACAGCCCCCGACACCCTACTGGAGCCCTCAGGGGGGTCGCAGCGGCCATGCCCAGGTCCCTCCGTTCCCCACCGGGGCGCTGCGGGTTAACGCCGAGCGGAGCCGGGATCCTGCGAGGCCAGTAACATTTGGAAGGCGCCAGATGGACGCGTGCCCATGCCGAAGGCTCGCTCGGCACAGCCATGCTCCCCCGGCGCTGGGGCTGGGGGGCTGCCCAGGGCAGCAAAGGGGCGCCCGCCGGGATGGGAGGATGCTGACAATGCGCCCACCGGGGTCCTGGGTCAGCTGGTGCCCACCCACACCTCAGGCCGGGCACCAGCGTCGCCCACATCTCCGCCCCAGCACGCAGGCAATGGGGTGACGGGCTCCAGGTGCTGACACCGCGCCGGGGCGACCAGGTGGGGACCGAGGGGGGGGTCTGGGTGGGGGAAGAGCAGCCAGTTGCCTCCCTTGGCCAATTTTAGAAACTGGCTAGACAAGAAAAGCAGAATGAGCCGGGCAGGATTAACGGCCGTGCTGGTGTCAGGGTGGGTTTTTTTCTTCCTTTTTTTTTTTTTTTTTTTGTGGGAGGCACACACGAGTTGAGCGGAAACTCCTGGCTGTGGATTCTGTTTCCTGGGAGATGCGGCCGGTTGGGGCCGATCTGGGGTGTGGGAGCCACTGAGGCCGATGCCAACGCTGGTGTGACGGGGCAGGGCTGTGGGGAGGTGGGGGCAACCCCTGCCCCATCACGCCAGCAGCCTGGCACCCCCAAATATGTGGGCGTGGAGGTGATGCACCCACTAACAGGCCTGCATGTGCACAAGGTGGTTGTGCACACACAGGTGTACGCACAGGTACACACACAGGGGAGGATTTGCACACGCGTGTGCACACAGGCCTCCTGCAGGTGCACCACACACACCTACAGTGGTGTGGGTGCACACACAGGGACAGGAACACGTGTGGGCACCAGCGAGCACACGGGTGGGTCGCACACATGTGACAAGCGTGTACTGGTACACACAGGTGCAGGAACACGCACAGACACTGGCGAGCACACAGAGGGGTGCACACCTGTGTTACAGGTACACGCACAGGTGTGCTGGCACCTGGATGTGCAGCACCCACCTCTGTGTCCACACAGGATCACACCCACTTGGGGGTACAATGCCCCATGGCAACACCCATGAGCTCCAGGGATGCCCCAGGCACCCAAAACACCAGGCAGCACTGCAGACCCTCATCCCACACCCTGGTGGTGGCAGTGGAAGCCGCTAGGGTTTGACCCCAAAACACAATTCACCCTCCCCTTTGAGTGGCCACAGTGGTCCACCAAAAGCTGGGGGTGTGAAGAAGGGGTGTGCCAGTGCCATGCAGCAGGGACATGGATAGTGATGGGGAAACCGAGGCAGGAGCAGTATGGGCAGTGCCCGGGGTGCTGATGGAAACAGGGAGCTGCAGCCAACTAATCCAGAGGACCCAGGCCTCCTGTAGTGCCCCAGCCCCACACTCTGCTCCCACCCAGCTGTCCCCCAGCTCCAGTTACACCATGGCCTGGGCTCCCCAGGGATTGGGATTGGAGCACCCAGGTCTCCCTGCACCTGCCCACGAGGCACTGGCACCACCGACCCAGCCCCCTCAGAGCACACACACCTATAGACACACCAATTTTTGCTCTCCCCCCTCGCGGGGGAGCTTTCCATTAAAATTGGAAGAACACAACTTGCCGGCAGAGCCCCGGCGCAGATCGTACACAGCCTGTCACTCACACATCACTTTGTAGATGCCCATAAATTGCTTCATTACCTCTTCTAATTGAGGAGAACGCAGCTGCTGTGGGGCGGTGACAGAGCGCCTTCCCTTTGAAGGATGCCTCGCTCGCCAAAGATGGGTCCGGCAGAGCTGCAGCGCCCCACCAACATCCCAATAATAATAATAACAGTAATAATAACCATAATGACAGTATCCAAGCAAAATCCCCCAGCAAAGGGCAGTGGGGCTCACATGTGATGGAACCTGCTTGAGGGAGGGTGCTGAGGGGCTTGGTGTCCCTTTACTTAGTGGGGAAACTGAGGCACGGTGGAGGATGCACCATGCACAGGGAGAGGGCAGGCATGGAAACCCCTGCGTCACACTGGGACCCTGAAAGGGGAACACGGTGGTGACAACATTTTACGGAAAACCCCACACTCAGAGGATCGAGCATCTCCCTCCCTACCCACTGATTTGGGGAGCCAGGAGAATGCACAGCCCTACCCAAAACTCCCTGGAGAACTTCCCACCCTGCTCAAGGGCTTCATTCTCCCATCTTTGCCGGCACGACGCCAGGGGTCCTGCCACCCTCTGGTGCCCTCGTCCCCTGCGCCCCATCCCCGCGGGGGCCCCCCGGCTTTGTCTGGCGGCGGCGGGCGGCTGCGGCTGGGCTCGGTCCCCTTGCAGGATACTGCAGAAGGATTTACTGTATTGCAGCTTGTGCTGGCTGCAGCCCAGCGCACAATAGATTAGCTGTAGCCCAGGGCAGCACGTTGCGGGGGAAGGAAGGTGGGATTCATCCGGCTGCAGATTGCAGGGCATTTGCTGCAGTATCCTGCAGGATCTGGACACTTGCTCTGGACACCCCCGTCATCCTGCTCCAGCCTGGCAGAAGGACCTCGAGGGACTCATGAGGCCCCTTCCTTGTCCCCTCCACCAAATTTTATAGCAGGGATGTTTCTCATGGCCACATGGGCTGGGGGACACCCTGCTTGTGCCCCATCCCCATTTGGAGGTGCGGAGGGGCTGCGGTCCCTGATGGCATGCAGGTGCTGTGGGGGATGCCGGGGCCCCCCTCGCTGGGTGCGACGGCACAAAGCTGGTGCAGAGAGGGAGCCAGGGACTGCAAGCAGCACTAATTGATCGCGATTAATTCAGCTCCTACCTCCTCGGGTGGCAGGAGAGATGCTGAGACACAAGCGCAGCCCACAGAGCTCCCCAAACAGGCTCTGCTCTCCCCCGTGCCCACCCCTTCCCCCCCGTGGGGGACCCACGCTGCCAGTCCCTGCGGATGTGGGGGGCTCTGGTGGGTGTCCAGATCCTGCTGCTGCCTCAGAGGTGCTGGGGATGGGTCCTTGGTGTGGACCCCCATTCCCGGGGTGCTGTTTGAGGGTGAGGGTCCTGCTAGCACACCACCCTCTCCCCCTGAGATGCAGCTATGGCTCACTGGGAGATGATGCTCGGGCAATGGCACAAGGGAGCAGATGGGCCAGGGGTCACTGATGGCCTCGTGGTGACACCGTGACATCTTCAGCCGTGTCACCAGCCAGTGGGTGCAAACCAGGGGACGTGGGAGTGCTGCTTGCCACCTCCTCTGGTACCCAGATGCCACCCCACTGGGGATATCGGGTACCCTGTGGGCACCCTGCAGGCGCCGGGGGCAGGGGGACTGGTGCTGCGGGAGGGGGGACCCTGGTGACCGTCTGGATTTGGAGGGGAGTTTGGAGCCTGCGGATTCCGGCTCCATAATCCTACGTGGGATGCAGTTTCCACAGCAACAGCAGGTCAGAGGGCAGCGAGGGGAGCCGGCTGCTCCGCTTGGGATTGCAATTCTGCCGCCGCTGCCGAACGCCGCCGGGCGAGGTGTCGGGGCGCGGTGTCGGGGCGCGGTGCCGGCTGGACCACGGCGGGGCAATGGTGGCGAAGGCAGGCGGCGGAGCGGGGGCCGCGTGGGGCGCGGGGGCGGCCAGGCTGGTGCTGCCGGGGAGGCGGCAGAGGCTCAGTGTGGCGTTGTCAGCAAAGATGTCACTAATTGTGTGCAGGAGCAGCAAACTCTCGTTAACCCTTGGGCAGCCGGCGGGAGCGCTGGTGGGGTCGGAGGCACCCGAGGACCCAGGGCCGAGTGCCCGGGGGCCGTCCCACCTCTGCCAGCGCCCTGTTTGCACGGCTCTGGGTGAGTCACTGCAGCCACCCCCACCCTCCCCCCCTCCCCAGCGAGGCTACTGGGACACCACTGTGTCCCAGCTGGTGACCGTGGGCAGCCCACTTGTCCTATGGGCTCTGGCTTTGTCCTCGCTGCCCATGTTTGTGCCAGCACTTGGACAAGCAGGAGCACGGAGGCAAATGCAGTGCCAGGGCCACTGAACGGGGTCACCTCCATCACCGGACGCTTTCATCTGCTGCCGCCTCCATCCCTGGTCACCTTTATCCCTGGCCACTTCCATCCCTGGCCACCTCCTCCACCTCCATCCCTGGCCACCTCTATCCATCTCTATTCGCAGCCACTGTCCCCACAGGCACACCCAACGAGCGTAGTGGGCTACAGAGGGGGACTCCCCACCCACACCACGGCCACCATCCACATTCCACACCTCACCACGGCTCCATTCTCATGGGAAAAGGACACATGGCCCCACGGTGACGCTTGGGCACAAGGCATGAGCACCCACCCTGCCCCAGGAGACTTTGGCCAGGGCTGGCAGAGGCGTAAACACCGGGGCAGAGGCAGAAATGGCTTTTCCACCTCTCAGCCAGCTCCAGGTAGACCTGGGAGCGCTGCCGGGAAGCGCTGACGTCGGCAGGAGCGGGTGGGGGCGGCGGGGGGAGGCCGGGGCCGGGGCCGCCGGAGCGGGGTCAGCAGAAAGCCTCCGGCTCCACTCGCCCCTGCCAGCCGCTCCGCGGACCTTTTGTTCCCATTCAGCACCTTTCCCAGCACCTCCTGACTCCCGGGACTCCCATCCGAGGGGCCAGGGCAGGGGCCCCCTCCGGTACTGTGGGTTTTGGTGAGCAGGATGTACCCAGAGTAGCTCATGGCCCAGGGACCCAAATGTTGATGGGGACGTGGGCACATCCAGCCCCAAGGTGGGGCGACTGGAGGAGGTTGGGGGGGGTCTGTGTGGGGGACCTGAACCCAAACCTGAAAACCTGATCCCCACCTCCCTGACAGCCCTGGGAGGGGTTAAGGGGAGGAAGGCACCATGGCTCGTCCTCCCAGTGTCCCTGAGCATCCCCTGGATCCCCACTGCAGTCCCAAAGCACAGCCAGCCTGTTGAGCCCAGTGAAGGGGATGGATCCTGCACGGCGCTAGAAGATGGGTACAAAACCAGTGCTCCCACTGAGGGCAGCCACTGGGGCTGGAAGAATGCAGAGCACAGCCCTCTGCCCCCATTCCTGGTATCCCAACTCCCCAGCAGCACACAGGCACACAGAACTGCTGGCTGAAGCTCATCCTGCAGGGTGACAGCACCGGGGACCCCAGGAGAGACCCCAGCTCTCCCCGTCCCCCCAGAGCCGCTGCTGGTGCCCGGGAGGAGCTGAGCTGGGCGGGTCTGGACACGTCCAAGGACTCTCTCAGCCTCCAAGGACTTTCGGCTGGGATTTCCTGTAGGAATGCAGGTCTGCAGATGTCACAACACCCTGGGATTTCTGCTCCATGAGCTCCTTGGATCCACACACGTGTCAGCCTCGTGGGTGCCCATTGGTGGGGAACCCCTTTGCCAAAGCTCCCAGGGCAGCACTGCCAGACTGGGACAGCAACACCCTGCCGAGAATGGCTCACTGCTCCTCCGGGGCACCCTGCAGCTGGCACTGGCTCTAAACAGCTCCTCAGTGCAGCACTGCCCGGAGTCCTCCCGGTCCCTGACATCCCCTCCATCCCTCGCAGCTGGGATGCAAACACTCCCCTGGATGCAAATTCATCCCACTGCAAGGTACAAACCCACACCTGGGTGAAAATCCACCCTGGAGTGAGAATTCATCCCTAGATGCAAACCCATCCCTGAGCCCAAATCCACCCTGGATGCAAACCCAGCCCCAGGGTGCTGCACCCCACTCCATTTCTTCTCCACCTGCAGCCCTCTCCTTCCCCAGCTGCCTCAGCCCAATGCCCAATGCCACCCCGTCCCCCACCACTGCCACCAGTATCCTGCTGCCAGCCGCGCCCTCCGGATCCAGCAGACAGGTCTCTCCCCTCCAGGCTCCCTGCTCGGTGTCTGGCTGAGCTAAGCGTATTTAGCGCTTTTAATTGTTCTTAATAAATCAATCCCGCCAGCCCCTTAAATCATTTTTGTGGCTTCTCTCGCAGCCGTCCCCACGGCCGTGCCGATGTGGAGCCTGCTGTCTGCAGCGCTGCCGGGGGAGGTGGCTGGGATGGGGGCATCGGGATGCGCCCTGCCCACCCCAGCACCCGCCCTGCTGCTCCTCAGCCCCCGGGAGCTGGGTGAGGGGGGCTCTGCCTGCCGGGGTGGGGCCCCCATGCCTCAGTTTCCCTCCCTGCGTGGGGTGTTTTGGGGATGCACCAGCTGCTCGCCCTCTCCCTGCTGTGTGGGTTCAGTCATTCCAATATCGCACATTTTTGGGGGACACCAAAGGACCACAAGTCCTTTCTCTCACTTGCACCTCCCCTCAGGGCCGAGTGCTGTGGGAACAGAGATGGTGACAGTGGATGTCACCCCTGTGGCACTGCTGTGCCAGCCTGGCAGTGCCTGGCCTCACCGGGACAGAAGTGTCTTGTCCTCTGAGCCCCTGCGGACCCCAGGGACACACACCATGCCCTGCCCATGCCCAGCCAAAGCCTGAGGCACAGGATGAGGCCAATCTTGACACCCAAGCGGGATCAGTGCAGCCCCCAACCCCCTGCAGGTGACTTCCCGAGGCTGGGATGATGCTGACACTCAGCTGGATGACAAGACTCCTATTTCTGGGGACACACTGTGCCCCTGCACCATCCCCAACAGCCTGCAGCATCCCTCAGCATGCTGAGCTCCACCATCCCATCCACCCCACCACTTCACCCCACATCCCATCCATCATTTTTCATGGCAGGGATGAACACCCAACACTCAGGACAGTTGCCGGGGGAATGTCACCAAACAGCCCATGCTGGCTTTGGGTGAAAAGCAAACCTGGCAGGGTGACACTCCAAGCAGGATCAGCGCAGCCTCCAACCCTCTCCAGGTGACTTCTCAGGGCTCGGAGCTGCACAGGGGTGACAGTGACACCCAACCAGATGGCAACACTTCTATTTTTGGGGATGCACGATGCACCCCACCCCATCACCAATACCCTGTAGCATCTTCCAGCACACCCTACCCTGCATCCTGCTCCATCCCACCACCCAAACCCTCATCCTGAACCATCCCATCCCCTAAACCCTCATCCCATCCATCACCCAACCCCACAATCACCATCCCACCAGGCTCCAGCCCTGCTGGCATTTTCCATGGCAGGGATGAACACCCAACACCCAGGATGGTTGCTGGGGGACATGTCACCGAACAGACTGTGCTGGCTTTGGGCAAAAAACAAACCCGGCAGGGCTTGGAGGGAGAGAGCTAACCTTGACACAGTTGCAGCAGTCACTAATAGCAGGCAATATGCCTGTTCTTGGGGGACTGTTGCAGTTGCTAAGATACTGGCAGCCGTGTGAATGGAAATGGGTCAGTAAACCTGTGGAGAGATAGTGTGACACTGTAACCGGCACAGCTGTTGCAGCCTACATCGAAATCCCACCCTTTCAATATTTATCACTCTCCGCCTTCGGTTCCTTCCTCCCAGCAATTTTTTCCACGTTGGTTTTGCCCGGGGTTGGTGAAATCACCCCAAAGACTTTAATAAGATGAGAGGTGGTGAAGCGATGGGATGGTGTGGAAAAGGCACGGTGCAGGGGGATGAGGAGGGAAATTAAAGCCCTCATTTTGGGTGGGTGTCTGTCTCCCTCTCCCCACCCCACTCCATGAGCAGGATGTAGCCAGTTCTTGGAGAGATTTAACAGGAAACAGGCTATAATCCCCCTGGTAGGAAAACGGGTGAAAAGGTCAATTTACTCCTGTCCCTCATTTAGGCACTGTGGTGAAATTACACACTTGCAGGAGCCGCTGCACATGGCTGGGAGAGGAGGGAGCGGTGCCTGTGTCCGTCCTTTGCTGCTGTGTGTCCGCCCCGCCTGCTGCATGCCCCGAGCCTTCCCAAGGCACCACGAGCAGCATCCACATGGCCCAGGAGCAGCATTCCTGAACCCCATGGTAGCCCATGCAGCCCCACAAATGCCACCTGTACACCCTGGCATCGCATCCCGTGCCTCAGCACACGCCACGCTCCGCGAGGGCCCTGCCTGCACACGGGTGCCCAGTCCTGACCTCAAGGCTCCAGCATCTCCCTGCATCCTCCAACACCTCTCCAAATGCTCCAGCACCCTGTAAAATGCTCCAGCACTTCCCCCATGCTCCAAATGCTAAAGCACCACCCCAAAAGTTCCAGCAGTCTCTTTAACGCTCCAGCATTTCTCCAAGTCCTCCAGCATCAATCCAACACTTCAGTATCCCCACCCCACATACTCCAACATCCCTCCAATGTTCCAGCATCCCCCCAAATACTCCAAAATCCCCCCAAATACTCCAGCATCTCCACGAACATTCCAGCACCCCACAAAGGCTCCAGCATCCCCACAACACCAAGCCCTGGTGCCACCACCCCCTGCCCCACCCCCTGCCCCACACTGGGCTCAGCTCCCCTCTCCCTGTGGCACTGCCACAATTCAGCTGGGGTGGGAAGGATTGGTACTAAGGACCCCTGGGAGCCAGGACACAGCCATGGGAGGACGCTATGAAGCGTCCCTTTGTCCCCTGTCCCCAGCCGCTGTCCAGGTGCGGGGCAGGAGCGGGGGTGCCGGCAGGCGGTTGCCGTCCCAGCTCTGGCCCGGACCCCGCTGCAGGGAGGAGGGTGAGAACATCTGGTCGCAGAGAAGAGGGACAAGTCCAGGGAAAAATGCCGAGCTCTTGGAAGAGGCCCTTACTGCCGCGGCTGGGGTGGAACAAGCCCCAGCATCCCCCCTGCACTGCAGCTGCACTGGGGAGGGGAAACTGAGGCACGATGGAGCCAGACAGTGCAATGTGGGGTCATGAAGCCGCAAGCGCTGGGGTCACCCCCAGCTCCCAGGCTGGAAGACCATTGCCCATGATTTATAGCCCTGGTTCTGGCATCCCGGGGGCAGCAGGGAAGGAAAGGGAGGCTGCAGGGAGTGGCGAGATCTCCTCCTCCCAAAGACGCTCCCTGCCACCCCCCACCCCCCCCGCAGGTGGCTGGAGCAGAACGGTTGATATGGAGACAGGGAAGCACAGACTGTCTGGGTAAGGTGACATTCGACAGATGCCAGGTTCAGACTCGCTCCAGCCAGTATTCCCACCCCCCACCACTGCCTGCCTCCAGCCCCCGCGCAAAGGCATGTGCAGGGAGGGGGGGCAGGCTGGGCAGGAGGGCATGGGGGGAGTGGGGCACCCTGCGATCTGCTGGGAAGTGAAATGCCACCTTGTCCCCATCCTGAGGTACCAGCCTGAGTGTGCCCTGCCAGGGCAGACTTGGGGTGCCTGGGCCCCCAGCCCTATACCCGTGGTGCAAGCGAAGGTGCCGTGACCCTTGTGAGCACCCACCCAAAATGATGGGGGACCCTGCCCTGTGCCAGGCAGACACATCTGGAAGATTCGGGAGAAAGCATCCCCCCCTCCCCCTGATTGCAGAGAGGGTAATTAGCTGATGCCTAAGAAGAAATGGCCCGCCTTTGGGGGGAGCACAGGCTTCACATCTCCCACCCAGGCAGGTTGACACTGGGCATGACAGCCCCTTGTCCCCAGGTTCATTGCCCAGGGAGGGGTTCCAGGGTGCCAGAGCCCCCCCGAGCTGCAGTCCTGTCTCTCTGCACCTCGGCAGGGTCCCTCGTACCTTCTCACCCCTCCAGGCTGGAGATCAAAGGGATGCTGGAGGGATTCCTGGCACGAAACCGGCCGGGAGACCCTGCTTCACGCAGGCAGGGAGGGACAGGGCAGTGTCCGGGGACGGGCACCCCCTGCACCCAGAGCAAGGCTCACGGTCTGCAGTGAAGGCAGGGGTGGGATTTGGCGGGGAGGGGAAGGAACAAACACAGTGGGTGCAACACCGGCTGGGAGGAGCCCCCAGCACCCTCCTGTCAGATCCCCTTCGGGCAACACTGCACCCCCAGACCCCCAGGAACTGGAATGGCTCCCGAGGTCCATTGAGCAGGATGGTGGGAGCCGCCAGCCCACACAAAGCCCCTCCAGCCTCTCCCCTTGCCCCTGGCTGCTGCTCCCTGACCCCCTGTGCAGGAAGGTTGGAGCCTGCTAATGAGCTCGGCCCTTTCCCAGCATCCCGGTCCCGGGTGGCCCCGGCAGGTGTGGGTCACGGCTCACCCCGCGATGGCAGGGACTCTGTGATCTGGATTGGTGGAAACGGGAGGCGCCCAGTGAGGGGCTGCAAGGCCTTCGGCTTTGGCTGGATGCACTCCAGGACTCGCTCAGGCTCTTCTGCCTCCTCTTCATCACCCTCTGTCTCCCTAATATCCCCAATCTGCTCCGCAGTGATGCTTGGCACAGCCCCAGCTGGGACATGGCACTAACCTGGGGACATCCCACACCCCAAATGGGGGCACGCAGCCCCTTTCCCTCCTGCTCCCTTTGCTGCATCTTCCACCCTCCTCCTCCTCTCTGCCCTAAAGCCAGACGGATTGCACTGCTCTGCTGAGCTCCAAACTCCACTTCCAGATTTTCAGTGCGACCTTCTGGCTACCTGGATCCGGCACTGCAAGATGCCCCCTCTGATCCCCCCTCCCCTCTGGCCCCCCAGCATCCCCGGGGGAGCTGGGGCTGGATGCAGCCAGGAGCGGGATGCAGGGGGGAGCTGGGGGTGGCCGAGGAGGAGAAGGAGGGAGAGGTCGGGCTGCACCTGGATGCAAGACCAGCCTCAGGAGGCTTGGGTTGTTGTGTTTAACCCAGCCTGGGCCAGGGAGAAGCAGGAGCATGGTCACAGAGTCCCTGGCAAACTCGCTCTGTGTGTGGAAGGTGCTGCCTTGGTTCCTGGGGCAGCCTTTGGCCTCACTGCCTACACAGAGAGTCCCTCCAAAGGGCCCCCACGCTCCTGGGACACCGTTCTGCAGGGATGTGTCCGTTCTCCAGGCTGCTCTTGGCTCCCTGAGCCTGGATCCTGCCCCAAGGGGCAGGCAGGGGGCTGTGGGACCCCTCTGTCCAGCTATCACTGATCACAGATAACCAGGGGGAAGAAGGGGGGAAAGAAGGGAGGAAAGACATAAAACTCCCCAAATGCCCCAAACCCCCGCTCATGCACATGAGACACCATGTGGTGCAGACAAGCAGCAAAAAAAAATCCAGGGAAAGAGCTGGAAAAAGCCACAAAACCCCAGGTCAGCCCCACATGCTGCCCCCTGCCCTCACTGCTCTCCCCACCGGTTATTTCCAGCCCTCTGCATCCTCCCTCCTCCTCCTCCCCTTTCCCTCCCGGCACCCTGCTCTCCTCCGCTCGCTCTTGCATTCTGGTATTTGGTGTGTTCCTCAGCTGCAGGAAATTCCTGATGCTCTCCATCATGCAGCCTGCGTTTGCATCCCCCGCCCTGCCCGGCTCCCCTCCAAAGGACAGCCATGTGCCGGACAGCCAGCGCCGCCGCCATCGCTCCCCTCCCAAAAACGGGATTTACTTCTCCCTCTTCGCCTTCTCTTTCTCCTTTGTTTTGTTTTTCCTTCAATTATTTTCAGCTCTAACCCTGTGAAACACCCCCTCTCCATCTGCACCAAGGGCTGAAGCTGCCCAGCTCCGGCCATTCCCTTGCCTGGCTTTTCCCTCTTCGTCTTCCTCTCTTTGCAAGACCGCTCCTGATCTTATTTTAATTCGTCTCAGACGGTGTTGGAGTGTTATTTTAAGAGAGAGGATATGCACAGACATTGTGTTTTCTGCTTTTTCCTGGCCCCAAGCCAGGCTCTCTGGGCTGTCAGCTACCCACTGTGTTGCAGTCACGTGTGGGAAGAGGCAGCCAGAGCCAGCCTCACAACTCCTGGTAGCAACATGGAAATCAAGTGTGCACTTTCTTCCCTCTGTATGTGTCTGTATTATTAATAGCGTCTCTCTCCGTGAGTTATCCATAATGTATCTTAATACCTGTCCATCGGTAAATGATGTATTACGGAGCATCCAAGCCCCTGGCTCCACACGCCGCCGAGGGGGGACAGGCATCACGGCAGTGCCACCATCACCCCTGAGGTGTGGCATGGGGATGGGGGACAGGACAGAGGGATGGGGACAGGATCTGGTAGCCATGAGCTGCTCCAGTGTGCCCCAGCCTGCTGGCACCTTGGTGAAATGGGCATGTGGGGAGTGGCGGGGTGCTGTGGGGAGGATGGGGCCAGCTGGCACTGGGATTACACTGAGTGATCTCTGTCACTGGCCAGGAGGTGCCGGGGGACACCGATGTCCCATGGTGTGGACATTGATGCTGGCTGCTCCAAGCTCACAAAGGAACGGGACACATCACTGCACACCTGAGGGACTGCAGGAGGCCAGTGGGTAGCAGGGAAGGTGCACTGCATGGCATGGGTTGGATGGACAGGAACTGGCACAGGTTGGATGGACGTGGCATGGCATAGGATGGATGGACACAGCACAGCACAGGGCTCGGAGCTCGGTTTTCCAGGACACAGATGTGTCCCATGAGGCTCCACTTTGGCAGAAGCTGCCCAAAAGAGCCCAGGGGGTTCCCAGCCCCAGGAGGCTGAGCAGGGCTCCCCCACAGTCATGCACATACACCTGGAATTGAGGCAGCACCCAGGCCCCTGCATGCAACGACAGCTGGCGCTGCCCCTCTCCAGGCTGTGGGGTCCCCTGTCCCCTCTGTGTTCTGGGCATGGAGATACCAGGGCAGGTGAACACCCCGGGACTGGGGTCTTCCCAGTGCTAACCAGTAATAGGGAGACCACATGTTGATCCACACTATGCCTACAGCCCCACTACACCTATAAAGTGCATGTGCATGCAAGAGCTCGTGGGCAGGTATATCACACCCACCCCTGTGCACCCCCTTGACACAGAGATGTGTGCAGGTGTTGTTTGAACTTGTCTGGGCATGGAGCTCCCAGCAATGTCCCCTGCCTGCAATGTCCCCTGCCTGCAACGTCCCCTGCCTGCAATGTCCCCTTCCCACAGTACCCCCTGCACATCCCTGCCACAACACCATGCCCATCCCCACACATCATGCCCACAGATGCTGCAGCGTGCAAGGACAGAGGAGCACCCCAACCCCAGGGGATGCCCAGATGGGGCAGCCCTGCACCCTGACACACACTGGGAGCAGTGTGGGTGCCAGCACCCAGCTGGGGTCACGGGGAGCAGGAATCCAGGAAGGCGAACTGGAGCTCAAGGCTTCGCGTTTCTGGATTCTGGTTCCCGTTTCTGCTCCCGGCTGTTTCCATGGAAACTGGCGTCGGACCTCGGAAAATAAGGTTAGGGTTTGCAGCGGAGGCCCACTGCCAGCCTGCCTGCCTCTGCGCCCCTCCAGCCCTGCCACCTCACTGGGGGCACATGTCTGAGTAGCCCCCATGCCTGCACTCATGGGATGCTCAGGTTTGGGGGCTGAGCAGCACTGGCACCCCCGGCATCTTCCACCACCCTCTGTTGTTCCACCTGGTGACCCCTGGGAGCCCAGCACACACTGGGTAATTTGGGAACTGGGTCCACCACGCTGCTCCCTGGCATGCTGGTGAGGGTGGCAGGTTGGCAGTGGCACCCACTGGACCCACAGCCCTTCCATGCTACCCCACTCTCTTCCCTGGTGCTTCAAACCCAGCACAGCTCACCCTCCATGGAAACTTCCCAACAACGCTCATGTGGCCATGAGACCCCACCAGCCCCACTGGAAAGAGGGACACTGAGACAGTCCCCACTACTGACGCCCCATTTGCAGGTTTTACAAGGACCTAGCCTCGACAGCAACTTCAACCTCCCCTTCCCCAGCTCAGATTCCCCAGTCGCTCCAGGGAAGGTGGGGAGTTGGAGGGGAGAAGAGAACCAGGACACGACACCTCGGGGGAGCCGTGAAGACTAATGAATGGAGGCTTTTAAAAAGCACTTTGACTGAGAAGTGCTATAGTAGGAACTAATTATCCCTCCCGCCTGCGCGCACCCTCGCACGCCGGCGCAGCCGCGTCCTGTTCCCTCCTGGAGCCGCAGCTGCAAAATCACAGCCAACCCCGGCACCGAGCACCACGGCTGCCACGCCAACCGGCATCATCCTGGCTGGGGAAGATTCCCTCTGAGGCTCTGCTTCCCCTCCTGTGCCCCCCATGTGCCTGTGCCCCCCATTTCAATGCCATGGCCCCCCGGCAAAGCTGGCAGCAGCGTGCTGGGGGCACAGGGTGGTGCTCACCCCCCTCCTTCTGCTGGGGTTTTGGGGAATGTTTCCTTCTTTATTAAAATCCGCCATTTTACAGTGATGGCAGGTAGGCCAGGTAGCCAGTTCCTGTGGATGCTCAGGGATGGACAGCACCTGGCACAGAAGGGTGGGTGGCGGAGCTGGCACAGACCCCCGGCCCCTCGCAGGTGTGATCCTGCAGCCCAACCAGTGGGATCAGCCCTTCTCTCTGCTGCCCAGCTCCTGGCAGCAGCTGTGGGCAGCAGGGAGACACAGTGAGACACCCCAATTGCTCACCCCACTCAACTGAGCAGGTCCCCACGCTGCCAGCCTAGAGTACCCACAGTTTTGGGGCAGTGCTAGCAGTGCTCCCTGTCCCTCCCCACCCCTGGAGTGGGATCAGGAGCAATCCCATCCTGCCATCCCAGCATTGCCCGCTGCCCCATTTTGCATTCCAGTGTGGGCCAGCCCCGCTGCCCTCCCACTCCCACCCCCACCCCGGGCTGCTTTTCAGCTGTTGTTGAATTCTGTCCAGGCTGGATTCATCACAAGAGCCCTCAAGCGGCTGCAAACAAACAGAAAAAACAGGGAGCAGGAGCGCGCAGAGCGATCGATCGGCGCTGGGGGGGCCTGAGGCCCTTTGGCAACGCCAGACCAGCCTCAAATTCCTCACTTCCAAGAGAAAAGGAGCTGGGGATGAGCGGCAGAAAGAGGGGGATGGAAAGCACAACAGCCACCAGATGCTGGACCACGGCAAAGAAGCCCCTGGCCGTGGTGTTGTGGTGATGGGCACAGAGCGGTGGTGGCTCTCCCTTCCTGGTGGAGATGGGCTTATACCGCTCTGAAACTTCCCTCTTGTGGTTACTGCAGTTAAAAAAGCAAACGGGAGACTTGGGTGCTTTAAAAAAGAAATAGGAAATGGCACAAAGGGTGGAAGCACCCCCAGGAATGGGGTTTGCCCAGCAGCGGTGGCACTGGGGTGGGTGTGGGGTCAGGGTGCTTGTCCCTGGGGCAGGGGGAAGGACAGACCCCTCACCTGACACTGCAGAGGGGACCGGGCATTGGGAACATGTGGCACAGGATGGGCAGCTGTGGCCCCAGATCCCAGGGATGGGTGGTAATGGCAGGGGAAGCAAACACCGGCACTGCTCCAGTGGGAATTGCCACCACTGGAGCTGCAGGGTCAGATTGCTGCGCCTGGGTTTTTAAGAGGGGCTGGATAATTTTTACCACCACTAACGATCCCATCTGTGCCTGACACGCTCCAGCTCCGAGCCCAGTGTTCCGGCAGGGCTCTCACACCTCCCTGCCATGCCTCTTCAACTCGCCTCCCCTTGCCTCAACTTCTGACTGTTCAGGGCATAGATACAGCCTGTGCACAGTGCTGCTGGCATGGGGGGCAACCATGCTCCTGGCATCTCCTGGTGCCACCACTGAAACCATCCATGCTGCTCTGGAGGACTGTGGGTGACATCCATGGTGTGGCCAATGGGGAGGGGTGGCAGTGTCGGGGATGCTGCACAGCCTGGGGACACAGAGGAGCCTCTCTAGCTTCAAGAATTTAGCAGGGCTTTTTTTTGGTGGTGGTCCCTTGCAGGGTGACACTTGCTGTCCTCCCTGTGCAGGGATGAGGACCCTGAGATGTGCTGGCACCATCCGCCCTCTTCCTGGCTCCTAACAAAGACCTGCTGGAGGATTCTGCTTTTTGGGAAGGGGGTTTTCAGCATCCTCCCTGCAGAACTCCCTGCCAAATCCCATCCAAGCAGGAGCTGAGGGGCACAGCACCGGTGCCTGCAGCACAAGGCTCCTCTCCCTGCAATGTCAACCTGCTGCTCCACATCCAAGGCTGCCCTTGGAAAAGCTGTCGGCTGCGCTGGCTGGTTTGCCAAGCCCAGGACAAGCTCTTTAACTCAACTCTGCCAGAACAGATGCCTGGGCGACTGTAATTCTTCCTAGCATGGATGGAGGGGGGGATGTGTGGAAAAAAACCCAACCTCATTTAAGCATTGCAGCGGCCGCTCCTCCCTTCCCTGGCACCCACAGCATCGTAGCCCCATGAGGATCCCCCAAAACCTGAGAGGTGAAGCGGGGGGAGGCTGGGTGATGCCAGCAGGGAAGGCAATGCCCGGAGGGGGGATGGCGTGGCACAGCACATGCTGGAGCTGAACATGGCTCTGCTGCCAGCTGGGGAGGAGAGAGCGACCCGCTGCAAGGACAAGTGGGAAGCGCAAGCTCGGCGTGCCACTGGTGTCCTTGCAAATGCTCGCCTGCTCTGTCTCAATGCTCCCCACAAAACAACAAGCCCGTTCTCATGGCAATGTCCTCTGCAAAGAGCATAGGGAAGGGAGCACGGTGACATGCTCTGGAGGGGCCATGCTCCTTCTCCTCCCTCTGCACCCAAAATCCCCCAACGCGGCACGACCGTGGGGCAGGAGCTCCAGCCCGGCCATTGCACTGCTGGAGGAGGCCAGCAGCGTTTCCACATGGATATTTTCTTCCACTGGCTGCAGTTTGGGGCTGCCAAAAGCCAGAACAAGAATGGAAACATCCCATTTTGCTGGCAAAAATTCAAGGCAGGGTTGGGGTTTTTTCTTTGGTTTCGGCTTTTTCCTTTTTTTTGTTCTTGTCTTTGGTTACGAACGGAAATTCCCTGCCTTGAAATCATGATGAAACCCCAAACCAAAACACAGCTTGGACTGAAATCTTCACCCAGTTCCCCGTGGATCCCGTGTGGGGCTGATCCCAGGGCTGGGGATCACCCCCACACAGCCCTGGGACATGGGACCGAGCCCAGCCCCCACCGCCAGCCCCAGCCATGTGTGAGGCGAGGGGATGTTGTGCTTTGGGGATCCCTCCAGCGTGATTCCAGCCTTGGAATGTACAACTTCCCAGCCCTGCTCTATGCCACCCTGCCTTGGGGATGGCACCTGGGAGCCGGCACCAGCCCTGGCAAAGCACAGATTTGTCCACAGGGAAGCTGGTCCCTATGGATGGGCCCAAGCAGGGATGAAGATTGGGGTGCCAGTGGCTCCAAGCATGTCATTACGGCAGTGTTTGCTCCCAGGAAGGTGCTCTGCAAGAGCAGTTGCTGGGAATGGCCTCATCCAGCCCATCCCAGGGAGACCGGATGTGGCCAAGCCCTGGGGCTCACCCCTGCAGCCTGCCCAGCATTCTCTCCTCCCATCCCCTTTTCACCAGATGTTGGGGCTGGAGGATGAAACGGCTCTTCCCACCCCAGTCCCCGCCGCATCTCTCTCCAGCTCCCGTTCCGGAGCCTGGATCCGGCCACGCAGGCTGAATAAGGCTGAGCCTTTGTCCGGCTCCCCCCGCCGCGCTTCCCTTATCTGGCCCAGCCTCTTTGCCAAGAGCAGGCAGAGGATGGCGGCAGCCCCGAGCTGGTGGGGTCCTTCTCCTCCTCCCGCCCCAAAGCCCCCGCGGCCACTGTCACCCCTTGCCAGGCACTTCTCCTCCATCCCTGCCTGCTCCCCAAAACCGGGAGACCCCCCCTCATTGCTCAGCGCTGCAGCCCAAACCACCCACTGGGCACAGCATCGCCCCCTCTGCATGCCCGGTCTGCCCCTCCCTGAGGGGGTGTGAGCATCCCTGAGGGAATCCGAGCATCGCTTGGGGACTGCAGCCAAGGCAGGGCTGGCTGAAGCAGGGGTCCGGGGGCAGCGTGGAGCCGGGTTATCTGTCTGCAGAGCTCCGTGCGCAGCAATTAACCTCGAGAGAGCAACCGCGGCTCCTGCCAAGAACCACATTAGGTGTGTGTGGCAGCGTCTAGACATGCGAGAGACCAGAGGCCTTGATCTGGAGGAAGGCGGCTCCATCCCTTTTCCCCCTCTCCTTGCCCACCTTCCCCACAGGGACCCTCTCGCTGGGGTCTGGCCAGCATCGAGGATGGAGCACCCGGAGGGATGAGGGGACCAGAGAGGGAGGGTGGGCTCAGCCCCGCATCGCTCTTTGCGGGTGTGGTTCCGAACAGCTCCATGCGGGGCTGTTAAACCAGGACTGTCCTGCTTGGCACATGGCACAGCACAGCATGGCATGCCATCCTCATGGATGCAACCCCTCAGGTCCCTGGCCATCGGTGGGAGGAGGAGGAGAAAGTTGGTTGCAAGCACTACCTGATCTATCTCCCACCAGGAGATGTGACAAACATCCCACGGAGCCATCAGCAAACCCTGTCATGTTCCCTGGAGTAGGGATGGAGCTGGGAAGAGACCCAGCTCGCTGCCTGTCCATGCCAACCCTGTCACCTGGGGCAGGTGGGATGGAGCCAGGTGGGCACCTTGGGGGCTGGGCACCCTCCCTGTCAGTGCCCCTCACACCCATGATACCCCCTTGCTCTCACCTCCTGGGTGCAGCCACCCCAGACGGCTGCAGGATGCTGGGGAGAAGAGATTTTCCCGACGTTAATTAATTAAAATAAACAGCAAATTAAATACAGCAAAATTAAAATAGCTCCGGAAATTAATTTTCAACAAAACCCACCTGGAAAGGCTGGATATTTAAAGAATTAATGGAGCCCTCTGAGACCATAAAGAACCGCTGAGCTCCCAGCATCCACCAGCCCCCTCTGAGCCTGCCCGGGGACCCAGCACTGTGGGAAAGCTGGGATGGGACCCTGGAATGGGACCTTGGGAAGTGACCCAGGATGGGACCCACACCTCCTGGCAGCTCTTGCCTCACCGCTGCCTGCACATGCTTGCTACTGCCACACTGGGAGGGAAAGATGCTGGAGAAGGATGCAGGGATGCTCCACACCATCTCAGATGGAAGCACCGGCCGCAGCTCTGGCTTGGCTTGGCACAGGGTTTTGCAGGGACACCGAGCTCCTGCCTGCTCTGCCCCGTGGCTGGGGGCAAACGCTGTGATCCCTGTGTGACCCACTCGAGCACAAGGATGTCCCTGTCACTCTCCTGGCCAGAACCCACTGCACCAAGGGAAACCTTGACCTCCAAACCCCGTCTGCCTGGGTGCTCCAGGCCCCCCACAGCTCACCCCAGGCATAATCCCCCCGGGCCAAGGCGGGATTACTGTGCAAACTGGCTGCGCAGCCGGACAAAGCTCCTTACCAGGCTCGGCGGGCGGATCGATGGGCTCCCGAGGGGCCCGGCGGGGCGCGGGCCTGGCTCCGGGTGGGCAGCGGACGGGGCGAGGTCCCGGGGAGCATCCCCGCGCCCGGCCGGGCTCCGGCCTGAGACCAGGCACAACTCGTCACACGGTTGGGGGGTACCAAACCGCCCGGGGCTGGGAGGCCCATCCGGGGCCAGCCCTCCCACGGCACCGGGGCCGTTTCCTCTCCCTGCGCCCAGCGTGCGCACAGGCGCAGCGGCACAGACACCGGCGGGCGAGAAAAGACTCCGGAAGGAAATGGAGAAAGCAAGACGAAGCTGGCAGGTGGAGAGCAGGAGGGGCCGCGGTCACCTCCGCCCCGGTGCGGGGTGCCAAGGGGCATCTGGGGGTCTCCACCTCGCCAGGGTGACCGGCTGCACTGCCAGCACTGGGCTGCTCCACTTCATCATCCGGGGAAACCGAGGCACGGCGGCCGCAGCTTCATGCGGAGCCCCTCGCTCTCCCGGAGAGGGAAACGCTCCCCCTCGCCGCGGCCGGGATGACACCAGCTCCCCATCCTCCTCCCGCTCCACCCTGTTCCTGCAGGAACCCAGGAGTCCGGGCCCCGGGCAGGCAGCCAGGGCCTCCCTCCTGCCTGCACCTCCCGCCCTGCCGGCTCCGCGGGCGCCCGCGGCCGGCTCCGGCCCTCGCTCCCGCATCTCTGCCCGGTTCATGCCGGCACACACCTTCCCACCGCGTGTCAGGGCGACCTTGGAGCGCTGCCGCGGCCGCTCCGTGCCAAACTTCGAGGCGATGCTCATGGCACAGCCGAGGGTGACGGATCGGCAGGAAGGGGGATTTTTTTTTTCCCATTTATTTATTCGTTGGGTGGATTTTTTTCCCTTGCTGGAGACAAAGGCAGGCTGTGTGCCCAGGAGCAAGGTCCGAGGGGTGCCGGCGGTGCCGGGACCCTGGGCGATGCCGAGCCAGCCGCGCCGGGGGCTCTGGGTGGCCGGTTTCCTCCGCACACAGATGGCTGTTTCGACTCAGTCGAGCGCTTGACCTAAATCTCCTCCTGATCCACGGGAGCTGCAGTCCCTCAGCAGCACAGCTCAAGGCAAGGAGGAGGAGGAGGATGAAGGGGGGGACCGCGGCCAGCTGCGGACTGGCGGGAGGGTCGTGCCGGAGGGCCCCCACCCCGGGTTTGGCAGGAGGGCCGGCGGAGGCGGCAGTGGAGGGAAGGAGGGAGGGAAAGGGGGGTGGAAAAAAAAAATCTCCCACGCTTCGAGCTCCAGCGCCGGCCGCCCGCGCCTGCGTGCTGCACCCACCGGGACGGGGCAACCGCCCCGTCGGGCTCGACGCCCCGGCAGACCACTTCCTCGGAGAGGGGCCCGGCGGAGGAAGCTCCAACGGCTCGAAAGTTTCGCCTGTGACTCAACCGCTGGCTGGGGTGACCGAGCCGACCCCCGCAAAGGGGGGGCCCTGGGATCCCAGGGGTTCGGGGCATCGGGGTGGGGGATTTTTTTGGGTTCCCCAGACGAGGGTTGTCTGTGAGGCATGGCGCTCCACCCCCAGTGTCGGAGCAGCCCAAACCGGCTTCCCAGCGACAGCAGAAAGCTTTTAAAATCCCCTACGCGCGGCATGACTCACTCCAGAGCCAGTGCCCAAAACAAGCTCCGACACGGAGAGGAATGGCGAGAGCAGGGATGCTGGGGGCGGGCAGGAGGGGCTGGGGAGGGCCGGGGAGGGGGAAAGAGGGAGACAGAAGGAGGGAGAGAAAAGAGAAGAGGCAGAAATAACAGCATCTGAAACTCTGCCTGCTGGAGGCTAATTGGTTCCGGCACAGCCTGGTTTGTTTGGCAATGTTTCCTCTAATCCTTCAGGCTCCGCGCTCCCGGCCCCAGGGACATGGGGACATCTCGACACCCGGCCAGCGCCACTGCGGCACTCCCAGCTTGGACCCCCTCCCACCTGGGGATGCAGAAGAATGATGCTGCGACCGGCTCTGCCCGCCCTGGGGTGCACCCGAATCCTTCAGGCTCTGCACTGCCAGCCCCAGGGACATGGGGACATCTCAACACCCAGCCAGTGCCTCTGTGGCACTACTGGCTTGGATCCCTCTGTCACCCTGGGATGCTGAGGGGTGATGCTGGGACCACCCTGAAGTCCTCCTGAGGCTGCACCCTCCCGTGGTGACATCCTGGGAATGGAATCCGTGGTGACACCCTGGGGATGGGGTCCCTTTCGGCAGTGCTCGGGGATGCTCAGAGGGCTGGGCAGGCGATGGCTGGGGCGGCAGAGGGAAGGGAGGAGAAGGGATGGGAAGGGAGGGGAGGGGAAGGGGGGCCCCCACGGCCCAGCATGGCCGAGCCAGAGCACTAGCCAAGAGTCGGCAGCTTTGTTCCAGGTGCCGGCTCCCTTTTTTTCATTAGGCTAATGGGATGCGGATGCATTATTCCATTCCACATGCTGCTAATGAACCACTCAGGCCAGTGCATTTGCATTAATGTGCAAAGCACTGGAGGAGGGTGGAGTGGCTGCATCTGGCCAAGGCTGACCTTCCCTGCACCGCCCAGCCTCCCCAAGCCGCGCTGCGCTCTCACCACACTCTCACCACCCCACCGGACTCAGGAACTCCTCGGGATGTCTCCAATGCACATTCCAGGACACCACAACCAGCACTGAGCCACCTCATGCTTGCTGCCCAGGTTGTCCTCTTGCCCACACTGTGCCTGGCCAACTCCACCACCCCTTCCCATATGGATCATGGATGATGCCCCACTGCCAGTGCCCCCCTCCATATCCCCGTCCCCAATGCAGAGGTGACCACAGCATTCCTTCTGCACTCTTTACTGCTCTCCAAAAAGCAATCACCCCCACCTCCTGCAAGGAAACCTGCTCGGCATGTCCCTCCTTCCCGGTTACTTGTACTGGGACCTCCCAGCACCAACCCAGAGCTGCCTTCCAGCACCGCAGGGGAGCAAGGGGCCGTCTCCCAAGCCCCCCCACCCCAGAGCTGGCAGGCAGCGTCGGGTGCGGGCGTCACTGGAGCCCTTGGGTTGTTTGTTACGGCTCCCAACTGCCTCTGTCCCCGGAGAGGTTTCAAAGGCGAGTGACCCACGAACTGGAATGTGCAAAGCCTCCAGCAAACAGAGCCAGCTGCCTGCGCCCGCGCAGGGGGGGTGGTGAGGGGAGAGCAGCCGGCCCCGCGCCTCGGCACGGCACAGCACAGCACAGCCCGGACACAACTGCATGGCCCTCATGTCCTCCCAAAGTGGGCAACCACCTGGCTGAGGTGAGATAAGAGCAGCCCATCGGTCTTGTCAAGTCCCCAATGTCATCAGCTATCGTGAAGGCCCCCAAACCTCCATGTCCCACTTCCTTCCTCTCTCCCAGCCTGTTATTTAGCAGCACGTGGCCTCACAGAGCTGTGCTGGGATCATGCTTTGCCCCTCGCCTGTCTGCAAGAAACGAGTCCTTGGGTGGCCGAAGGACCTTTAGGACATGGGACAACACAGTGGCACTGCCAGACCCCTGCCTTGGCCTTTGCCACCTCCCCAGCTGCCAGAGGGGTCCCAGCTGGAATCAGTGTGGATGGGCACAGCTTTGCTTGCCCTCTGTGGTCATGGCAGGGTCTCAGCAGCTCCGTGCCCGGCAAGTGTGCGAAGCCCCCGCGCCCGAGCGTGCGCACGTGGGTGTCTGGGTTTGTCACAGCCTGGTGAGCAAGTTAATCTCAGGCTCCCTGACACGTGGAATAAAATCGCGATCCCATAATGGAATTCATTCATCTTCCTGTCCAGGCAAAGAACAAGCCCCCCACTGCCTGCCGGGGCTGGGGCTGGGCCAGGCCAAGGTGGTCAGTGCCCAGCTCCCAGCTGGGGGTCCCTGCCTGCACCCACCCTCCTGCCTGCCACGGGATCGGACTGGCACCAGAGTGATGTTCCTGTGAGCAGAAACCCAGAAAGGTGCCAAGCACTGGGGGCTGCAAAGTGTTCCCTTCCCAGGGGACATCAGCCATGTCTGTGGGGGCACATGGGGTCACTAAGGAGGGTTGAACTCCCCCAGAGTGATCCGGGGTCCTCTTGTGCCAGAGAGCAGGCACAGCACTCATGAGGGGGGAAAGGGAAACTGAGGTAGGTGGCAAAGGGCAATCCAGGTGGCATGAAGGGGACAGGGGGAGAAGTTCCCTCTGTCCTTGTGTCTTTCTGTCCCTGCAGCTCCTTCTCCACTGCCAGTGCCTTGGCCAGCCCTGGTACAGAGCACCTATCCCAGGGACTCTGCAGGGATGGCACCCATGGGAGTCCCCAGCACATCCCCAGGGACTGCCTCACCCCCAGCCATGGGTACAAGTAATCAGGAAAATCTCATGAGTCTGAGCAGGGCAGGAGGCCACAAGGTCATCATGTTGCCCTGTGCCTCAGTTTCCCTCTGACACCCACGCTGAGGCCACCCCCAGGCAGAAAAGTGGCCCCGTGGCCAGGAGAAGAGGAAGAGGAGGAGGAGAAGGAGGAGGAGAAGAAGGAGGAGGGCTGCTCCTTCTTGGGCACACAAAGCCCCTTTCATAGGGGCCGAGTTTGGATTTCCTCTTCCAGCCCAGCACCTCGCTGCCTCCTCTCCTGCCAGAAATGCTGTGGTCAGAGAGGGCAGCTGCTGGATGGGATGCCTGGGGGGACACAGGGATCTTCAGGTGGCTTCATCTCTCACCCTGACCGTCCCCACGATTTTCACCTCCTGTCAGCTTTTAATTATACCCCTAATAAAAGTTGCTTTGCAGGGGAACAGGAGCTTTGTTGCTCAGGAGCTCATCTGCTCCTGCTGCTCCTTTCCTGCTTTAAACTGTAATCCTCAGCTGGGGACACTGCAATTAGCCACCGTGGAGCTGGGCACCGTGTCACCGAGGATTAGGGCTCCCTTCGGTGGGGAGCTGGGGGACCCAGCCCTGGCGTGGGTCGATGGCTCTTTGCAGGATAGGGTCTCTCCACTACAGTCTCCAAAAGAGGGGGACAAGCTTAAGAGTCCCCCTGAGCCAGGCATCCCCCAACCCACCTCCTCTGACCACCCACTGTCCGGCACCCTCAGTGCCACTGGGTTGTTTTTGGGGTGTACAGGACCCTCACAGCCCCTCTGCCAAACCCCTGGAGTCCCCCATGCAGACAGACCCAAGTAGGGCTTCCCAGGGGTCAGGTGGCTTTGCACAGTGTGTCTCTGGTGACAAAAATGGGGCTGGGAGGACCAACAGGAGCCTCAGCCCACACCTCTGCATGTCTGTGAGCACTGGTGCCCATCCCCAAGGCCCCGTGTCCCCGGGGCGGGGTGGGGACGACAACTGAGGCACAGGGCACCAGGTGCCCATGATGCACACACTGAGAAGCTGGGGACAGGCGTGACGCCGGTGCAGTGTCGGTGACGTGGGACCCTCATGCACGGGGCAAAGGCCACATCTACAGCTCGGCAAAGGGGTCGCTGGACCCCTCGAAGCCCCTGAGAGGAGCCTGCGCGCCGCTCCCGGGTGCCTCTCGCCAATCAGCCTCTTGCCGGGGCTGGAAGGGGAGCGCGGGCGCTCGTTAGCAGCCGCTCATTAAGAGCCCTCCGGGAGGATGAAGGTACCGGGGGCACCTGCACCTCCGTTTAATGAGCTGCAGCGCCATTAAATGTTGGAGGGGACCTCGGGCACGGTGGGGGTGCCGGTGCGGGGGCTGCCCCCACCCTGACCCCCACCCAAAGCACGGTGTGGGTCCCTGTGCCAGCGTGGCCATGGGGAAGGAGGAACGCCTGGAGTTGTGTCATGGTGACAACTGCAACGGCGGTGGCAGCTGCTGCCAGGAATACCCCGAGGTCCCCACCAGCGCCGGGGGGCACCCTGGGGACTCATCTCCCTTCGAGCCAGCACCCACGGGCGCTACAAAGAGGGTGACGGTGGCCAGAGCGAGGTAGCAGTGCCGGGGCACAACAGGACCCCTGGGACCTCAGGGTGGGGACCTTCCCACTCTGGGTGGCCCCAAACTGAGAAGGGGACTGACATCCTGTCCCCAAGGACCTCACCCAGCACGCAGAGCTCCCAGTCTGACTATTAAACCACAGCCTCACACAGCCCCTAGAGGGGACCACCTGGGGGGGAACCTCCTGGTGCACCCCACACGGGGACGATGTGTCCCCACCCCAGCATCCAGCCCCGCAGGACGCCTGGGTCCCCACGCTCGCACCAACCCGCGTGGGGCTCTCCCATGTTAATGTTTACTCGGGTTCGTTAGCGCCAGCACATCGCCATGGCAACCCCGCAAGCTGCGCGTCGCCTTCCGCGCCACTGTCGTGAGGCTTGGGGACGTCCCCACGCGTGGGGTCACTGCGGGCACGCACCCACCACCACCACCCACCCCAGACGTGTGGGGCTGGGGGACAAGGTGGAGAGCAAGGGGAAGTGGGGGGACACACCAGGGTTTGCCACCTCCCCGCTGGGATGACATGGCTCGGTGTCGCCCAGCCGGGGTGACAGCACCCGTCGCTCACCCCCAAAGCGCCGCCGCCATGCCAGGGCTGCAGGCGTGTGCGGGCACTGCCAACACGCCTCGGTGCTGCATTATTTATAAACTGGAGGAGCAGAGGGTTCGGCAGCAGCTGCAGAGCCCTTGCGGGCCACCCTGCCCGGCGTCACGAAGCCACCGAGCCCACTGGCACGGTGGCACCACAGCCCCGGCAGCCAGGAGGGACGATAAGGGACAAGGCTGCCTGTGGGGCTGGCAGAGCCACGGGGCACCCAGATGTCACCCTGGCGTCCCCTTGGATGTGGCAGGCGGCTGGTGCAGCACGTGGGGATGTCTGGTGTGTCCCTGTGTCCCCTGCGCTGGCACAGCACCCCAGCCTGCCTCCTGCCACTTCAACCTGCTCTTACCTCCCTATCCTGCCACCTCAACCTTTTTACTGCCACTCCAACCTGCTCCTGTCACAACCTCCCTCCTGCCACCCAACCTCCCTCCTGCCACCCAACCTCCCTCTTGCCACCTCAACCTCCTTCTTGTTACCCCAACCTGCCTGCTGTCACCCCAGCCCGTTCCTGCCTCTGCATGACCTCACTGCAGATGGAGCTGGTTGATGGCAGCAAAGGGGTGTCCCCATGCCAGGCCCAGCCACCTGCCTGTGGCACACGGCTGAGCCCCGGCTGTGCCACAGCTCTGTGCACCGGCAGCAGGATGTGGCCCCAGCATTTTCTCCCACCACGGGCTCTGTTGGCTACGCCAAACAGGTTTTCCTTAAGCTTTGCAGAATCCACCCACCTCCTTCCCCCCTACGAGCCCCACCTCCAGGCTGATGGGGAGAAGGAAGGAGGGGGGTGAAAGGCTGAATTGGGGCTTTTAATTTTTCATTATTAATTTCCCATCGATGCTGAGAGGCGCCGGGGCTGGCTCTGCCGCCCCCAGCATCGCCCCCCGCGCTCCCGCGCGCTCTCCCGGAGCTCTGCACCGGCTGAAGCCGAGCCAGGCTGCCGATAGGATTAATTCTGCATGACTGCCCATCTCCGCGGGGGGATCTAAGACCCTCAGGCCTGCAGCAATCTTTAAAATTCCTCCAGCCCAACTTAATTCCCTCTTCCTGCAGAGCTGGCGCATCTGCTGCAGTCAGGCACGGAGAGAAGGAGACGAGGGAGAGGGGGGGACAACGGGCACCCAGGACCGCTGTCAGCTCCGGTGCCAGGCGGTGGCCCTGCTGTGGTGGTCGTGGTCCTGCGTTGTCACTGTGGGGTCACCCAAAGCCGTGCCAATCACCCATCCCATCCCTGTGGGTGGTTTGTACTGGGAATGGGGGAAACTGAGTCACAGTGGGGCAGCCCTGGATGCAGGGTTCCCCCCTGTTTCTCCCTGGACAGGGGATGGACACAGCCACCTAAACTGTTGTCACCTCCCTGTCCCTGCTGGGACTCCGCAAAGCAGGAGATTGATGCAAAAACAGGTTTTTTTCATCACCTATGAGCTCTTCCTCTCCAAGCGGGTCTCATTCAGATCTCCTCCCACCCCCCTCTCACCTTCTGCTGTCCCAAAGGACAGACCTCCAGGGTCAAACATCATCTGGGAGCACTCAGGGCCCAAGATCCCCTGGATCTTGGGGATGGCTCAAAGAAACAGTGCTCCTGCTTGGGAAAAGCACCATAGGGGAAAAGCCTCCCCTGCTCAGCCTCTCTCCCAGAGGACAAGCACCCAGTGTCACCCAGAGACCACACACACTCATCCTCATCCCCATGGGACCCCCTGCCCCTTCAGCCAACTCTGAACAGCATCAGGACAAGGATCCCAGCCAAGCTGGGGGTGCTCCCCCCCAAGCCCCCGCCATGCACCGCGGCAGCCTGGGGACGGTCGCATGTCCCCGCGCTTTGAAGGCTCAGCCACCGCCACACCGAGGCTGGCAGCCGGCGGGCAGCGCTAACCTTCAGGGGGTGATGGGGAGAGGCCCTGGCAGGATGGAGGGATGGATGGAGGGATGGATAGAGGGATAGATGGATACAGCCACCGTGCTCCGAAGCCTGCTGCACCCACCATGCACCCAGCACCATGACTGCCCTCTCGAGCTGTTGGCACTGCCAGATGCAGGAGAACCATTCCTTTTGCCTTCTTGCCTCCAAGTTGCCCAGCTCTCCAGGCAGCCGAGGAGAGCAGCCCAGCCCAGCTGCTGGTGGAGCTGCGGATACATGCATTTAAATCACTTATATCTTTACTTTCTCCTGCGCTGGCTGTGAGATGGGCTTTTTTTTGCATGCGTAATTAGGGGGTGGAACAGATGGCGGAGGGTTCGTTTAAAGTAATGCATCCATTAAAATAACCTTCGCTGTCGGGGACTGCGCTCCGACAGGGGCCTGTTTCACCGGGGGTGGTGGAGAGGGTGGGGGGGCTCTGTGTGGTGAGGAGGGGGGTGTTGGACATTAGGAAAGGGGACAGAGTGCACATTCCCTGTGGAATGCATCATCCTGGATCGTCGGATGAAGGATACACCAACTCGTGTTGTCATGGATGGGTTGGGAAGAGAGCTGGGGCCAAACTAGTACCAAACTGGGGGCAAACTGGAGTTGAACTGGTACTCTCCAGGGCTCAGTTTCCATAGCAATATGATGGCAGTGAGATGGTGGGGACGCAAAACCCAGGTTGGAGAGGATGCCAGAGTTCTTAAGGCAAGCATGGTGCTTGTGGGTACCCTGGAGTACCCTGTCCAGAGCTGCCCCCCATGGGGACTCTGTCCACCTCTGTCCCTCACCCACCACAGAACCTGAAATATGCACGAGGAGGGCATTGCCACGCAGCACCAGCCATCTCTCCTGTTTCAAACCCCAGGTTCCTGGGAGAGGCAGGAGGGCTTTGTTCAGGCACCGGAGGAGCGGAGGCCAGAGAAAGCAGGAGTGCCCTGCCAGCTCTTGTGTTTCACTCCCAAGGAATGCCGGGGAGGGGAGGGGAACACTGCTCCCCCCCCTTCCCGCCCCATTGGGCACCCAGCCCGGCTGCAGGGTGCTGAGGCTGGGAGGAAGAGGAGGGATGAAGGATGGGGAGGCAGGCGTTGCACGGATGCCATGGTACCACCACGTGCAGCCAGGGCTGGCAGCGGGTGGGCTGGGGAGGGGGGGACATGCGATGACACACACCCGGGGTGACACGGTGATGCCAAGCACTGCCTTGGTTGGAGCAAATAATTCTGAGCAAGAGCTGCCGCGCAAAAATCACACTCCTCTCTGGAAAGAAAGGAGGAGCCCCCACTAAAGGAAAGGAGGAGTACCCGCTAAATTTGGGGCGTCCAGAGAGGCCAGGGAAGAGGACGGGGAAGAGCAAGAGCAGCAGTGGCACCAGAGCACCCAAGCGTGTTCAAATATTTAGTGTGCACTTCCGAAGGTGCTTCTGCTGCCTTTAGGGCATCGCTTCGTTGGAAGCATCAGAGAGGTGGGAACTGGGGGGATGGGGAGCAAATGCCAGAGATGTGCTGCAGGAGGGTCTTTCTTTCCCAGCTGGACTGGGAAGGCCAAGGCACAGGGAGCCCAGGAAGGGCTGGGGTAAACTCAGCTTTGCCCTGAGCCTGGCCCCTGCCTTGTCGCCCCCTCCCCAACCACAGCTCCCAGAGCCTATGGGATTGCACATCCCTCCATTCTGCTCCTCCTCCTCTTCCTCCAGCCCCATGAGCCTCGCTGGTTCCCCACATTCCTGCTCACTGGCACCCTGGGGTGTCCCCAAGCACTGTCATGGCCCGGGGGACAGCCGGTGGCTGTGGCAACGTGGCACGTGACATCGACAGCAGTGGTGAAGTGCTGAGGGCAGCGATGTCAGGTGCTGGGGCAAGGGACCAAAGGGACCTGTGGGATAGCAGGGCTCAGTGGGGACCACCGGAGAGATGCTAACAGCCAAGAGGGGATCATGGCAGGACGTGAATCATGGGGTGACAGAGGTCCCCAGGCCAGCAAGGTCCCCAGACCCTCCGTTTTGACCTCCCCAGCCCCACACACACATCAAGGAGGAGGTGCTGTGCTGGCAAAATGAGGGACACCGGGTTTTGCCCCATCCCCACACTGTCCTCCGGCCACCAAGCCCCTGCCCCACCACCCCCACTCCCACTCCCACTCACTGATCCAAAATTCCCCCTCCTCACCCCTGTCCTCTCACCTGCCGTCACCTCCCCGTCAAACGCCAGAGTCTCCCTTTGCCTCCCTGGGTGTTTCCCGAGCTCCCTTTGGTGCACCCCAGCACAGTGAGCTCTTCCCACTCCTCAGCCAGCAATCCGCCGGGAAAAACCGGTCCCAAAAACCTTCCCCACATCCGCGCCAGCTCTGCGGGTCTGGGGGGGCCGCGGCCGGCCCCCTGCTCGCCAAGAACAATAGCGCCTTGTTCCAGCCCGTCTCCGTCCTCTCCTCCCTGGGCAAAGCCCTGGCCACTCTCACCTCTACGTTCCTCTCGCTGTTTCCCAGCTCCCTCCTGCCAAATCCCCGTTCCCGAGTGCTTCTCCTCCCCGCGGGTCCATATTAAGCTACATTCTCCTTTCAGCTGGGTGGAAAACAGCAGTAATAACCATGTGGAGAGAGCCGTGCCCCCCACCTCCACTTCCCTCCCACTTCGGGGTTCAAATTTCATTTCAGCAAAAAAGCTTCCCCCGCCTCCAATTTCTTCCCCCAAACCGAGTCGCTGTCGTCGCGTCTGATCTCGGCAGGGGCCGTATGGATGCTCAGCTCCTCCTGGTTCAGGATCTGCTGCCAATCTGGACCTCGCAAACTGGTTCTCACACAGCTCCCGCGTAGCACCTCCCTCCCAGCAGTTATTGTCCCTCCTCAGCCACCCCAGCCCAGCTCACTCTCCTGCCACCCTGCTCCCTTGTCACCTTTCCATCCCGTTCCACTGCCACCTTGCTGCTCTGTCACCCTGCTCCACTGTCACCCTAGTTCCCTGCCACCCTGCTCTCTGCCACCGCTCTCCCATGGCACCCTGTTCTCCTGCTCCCCCTTCATCCCACTCCCTGCCACCCTGATCCACTGTCATCCTGTGACCCTGCTCTCCCTGTCACCCTGTTTTGCTGTAACCACAGTCCATGCCACCCTGTCCTTCTGTCCAACTCCCGGCACCATCCCTGCTCCCTGTGACTCATCTGGTGCTCCACAGAGTGCTCTGCTCCCCTCTGCCCCTGCTTCTGCCTGGGCACATCCAAACCAAACCAAACCAAACCAAACCAAACCAAACCAAACCAAACCAAACCAAACCAAACCAAACCACCGACTTCACCAGGCAAGATTTATTCCTGGCATTTTCCCGGGGGGCCAGCGAGGCTGGCAGCTGGCAGGGAGCAGAGCGTCCCTGCTGCCTCCAGCCCAGCAGCCTCCCTCTTTCCTGCAGCTGAGGAGCTCATCTCCCTCGCCCAAGGCGCTCCATCCTCCTCCAGATATTTTAGGCCCAGGTTTTGCAAGGAATGTTCAGGCTCTGAGCCCAAGCCGATGCGCTGAAGTCAGCAGGAGGCGAAGAGGGAAGAGGAGAGAGGGAAGAGAGAAGAAGGGAGAGTGTGCATGGGGCTTGGGGCCCTGGAGGCAGCAGCAGCAGCACAGGGCTGGCATGGCATGGCATGGCATGGCATGGCATGGCATGGCATGGCATGGCATGGCATGGCATGGCATGGCATGGCATGGCATGGCATGGCATGGCATGGCATGGCATGGCATGGCATGGCATGGCACTGCATGCTGCTCTTTCTGTCTGGAGCTGGGGTAGAGGTGGAAAGGGCAGAGGACTGGAGCTGGAGGATGCCAGAACTGCTTCACTCTCCCTCTGAGAGGATCAATACCACATTCTACCTCTCCCTTGTCTCCCCACACTGTGCCAGGCCAGGCTGCACCAACACTCTCACTCCAGCACACCATGGGATTTGGAACAGGAATGGGCATCCCAAACACTCTCAGTCCCCTTCACTGGGGAGGGGAAAGAGGTATTTCTGCCAGGGTGGCATGTCCCCTGCCAACACCTGCCCAGACCTACCTCAGCACTCAGGATCTCCAAGCCAACCTCATCCCCATAACATCCATCTCTGCCAGCACACCAAACCCTACCTGTGCACACCAAACCCTGCCAGTACAACAATGCCTGCCTGCATCCCCTGTCTTGTACACCAAACTACCTGCACACCAAACCCTTCCTGCACACCAAACCCTGCCTGCACACCAAACCCTTCCTGCACACCAAACTCTACCTGCACACCAAACCCTGCCTGCACACCAAACTCTACCTGCACACCAAACCCTTCCTGCATGCCAGCCTCTGCCTGTGCACCAAACCCTGTCCACACACCCTACCTGCACATCAAACCCTGCCTGCACAGCCAACACTCCCAGTGCTGCCCATGCACGTGCTGACACCTCCCACTCACACTCCCCTTCCTGCTTGCACCCCACTGACCCCCGGCATCGCCCGAATACCCAAAACCTACCCACCACCACCCTGGCACCAGGAGAGCTCATCCACCCCTCTGAGCCCGGCACAGCATCCAGGGGGTTTCTCGCAGCACCGAGGGAGTCCCCGGCACATGCCAGCCCCTGTCACGGCCTCGCTGGCACGCCAAGGCCGACGTGCTCCGACAGGTGAGCCCCCGGGGCAGCGTTCCTGCCTGGGCCGGCAACTGTCCCCACCGGGCAGCCGGTTTGCCGGCATGTTCCTTCCCAGCACGTCCCTCCCTCCTTCCCTCCATATCCAGCCTCTCTCGGCCGGCGAAAGGGGGGAGCCGACAGATTTTAATGAGCTCCCCGGAGGCATCGTTCTGCACCCCCCATCCTCCCGCCTCTTCCCGCGCCCGGGAACCGATGCTCTGAAACACAACCCTCGGTGGCAAGCCTGGAAAAAAACCACAGGGCACATTTCCCCCCGCCTTTTCCCTTCCCTCCTCGCCTCCCCCAGCTTTTTTTTGCTCTCCTGCCGATGCCAAAGACCCAGCCGGGCTCTTGTGCTTTCACTCGCAGCTGCAGCTGCTGATTTTCGCTGTAAGCCCTTGTGCCTAGAAGGCCCAGAGCGAGGGATTCTGGGACGCGGTGATTGAAGACAGCACCAGCACGGAGACCATTGCTCAGACTTTCCCTGTCTGTCGCCCCAACGCTCAACCCACAGAGAGGGAGGGAAAAAAAAAAGAAAGAAAAAAGGGAAAAAAAAAAAAAAAAGAAAGATGGAGAAGGAAAAAAAAACCCCACCGGACTGGCCCTCGCCCCTTCCCACCCACACTGAGAGCACGCTCTGCTGTGCCGGCACTGAGCACCCAGGCAGGCAGCACACAGGGACAGGGTGGGCCCCCCAGCCCTGTGACACCCTGGTGAACTCCGAATCCAACACCAAATCCCACCAGAAGTGCACTGGATCCCTCCCACCACGCAGCCCACTGTACATCACCCTAAAAACTCCCAATGGGGAGGTGAGCACAGCCCAGTTATTTCCCTTTTGTGTTATTTTTAAGGAAAATAATAACAAGACAGCTTTCGAGCCACTGTCTGCAGCACAGGGTGAATACTGGGGTGTGGGTGTGAGGGGAGGTGACAATGAGCATGATGCCAGGGTCCTCGTGGGAAGCTGAATGCTCACCACAGCACTGGGGCTGCCAGGATGTGCCCCAGAGCCAAGCAAACACCCTGGGAACATGTCACCATGTCCCCTCCACATGCAGAACCCCCTGAGGAACAAAGTCTCCAGCACCCTGGGTGTCCAGACATGCCTGGGAAGGTCCCACGGGATCAAATCCTTGCCCTCCAGCATGCACACGGGGCCAAGGCATCGCTCAGCATGTGCCCTGAGGCAGAGCGGGAACAAGTCCAGCCGGGATGGACGGATGGATGGACACGCGGTGGGGAGAGAGGGAACCGGGCTGTGACCCCACGGACCTCTCTGTCGGCCAGAGGAGGGGGTGTGCTGAGCACCTCCTGGCCAGCTGAGCCCTCACACCCCGCAAACCTCCCCCAGCATCACCGGCTCCCCAAGGACTATGTCCGGACCACACGGCGCATCCCAGCCCCGAAGTTTGGCGGGCGGTGGGGCTGCGGAGGGGACGGCAGCGGGGGGAAGACACACATCTGCGACGCATTCAGGGGCCATCCCGCATCCGGGCAGCCCGGCCACAGCCCAGCATCCAGCCAGCCGGCCCCAGGGGGGGAACGCTGCCATATCACCAGGCAAAAATCCCCCCTCCCCATCCCTCCCGCTCCTGTTACCGAGCCCGGAAGAAGGAAACAGCCCTCCCCACCGCTGCCCTGTTTACCAAGAGCTGGTTCCAAGCACTCGGGAGAATAGCAGGAGCATTTCAAGGCCCTGTTTCCACTCGGCTGACACACACTATTTATAGAAGCCCACAATTCTCCCAGAGCTTTCCTCGGGATCTCAGCAGAAATAGCCTGCCCCGGGTCTCTGCTGCCTCCTCTAAGGAGGCCAGGGCAGCGCCGGCCCCCCCAGGCTTCCCGTAACCTTCCATGGGCTTCCATGGCTTCTCCTCCGCCGGCCGCCCCGCTCCCGGCATGTCCTTGGCTACCCCGTCCCCGCCACGGTGCCAACCCCTCTCCCCCAAACCATCTCCACCTCCTGCCCGACCGGCTCCCGGCGGACGCGCGGTGGCTCCGGCCAGTGTCCGGGAGGGAACCGGACTGGGGCTGGCGGGGTGTAGGGGGGGGACACGCCAACAGCCGAGCGAAAGCCACCTCCCGCCTGACTGCATCGGAGCGCGGCAGAGCCCCGGGGGACTCGCACCGGGGATGGAGTTGGCCTATTCAGGTTACAGAGACATGGCAGAGCGGAATTTGGCGCCGCGCCATCCCTTCTCCAGCCCCCCCCTCCGCCCTCCTCTTCCACCCCCCGCTCCCCACCACCACCACTACCACCCTCCCCTGCAAATTCCACAGCCCAGCAGGAGAAGCCAGTGTAAGGGGACACCTGGGGGGGCGAGGAAAGGGGGAGAGGCTTGGGAGGGGGGCCCCGTTTGAGACCACGGGGCCCCAATTTGGACCACGCGCCCCCGACTCAGACCACGGCGGCACCAGGGTGGGAAAGCGAGCGGGGCAGGATCCGTGCCCGTCACCCCGGAGGTTCGTTTCTGCTCTCTGTCACGCCAGGATAAATCTGGAGTGACTCCACTGCGCGCTGTGGCACACAATGAGCTCACCCCGCTGCTTTTGGGGGGCTCTCCTGGCAGCCACGGGCAGAGGGGCTGGATGCACGAGGCCACCTGGTCCTGGGCACAGCCACGTCGTCCCCCCAGCACGTAAACAAGCAGGGACTCAGGTGTCTCCACCTGCGTCGGCCTTGGGGACACCAAACACAGAGAGTCTGGCCGTTACCGTGACCCCGGTGGGGTGACTACAGCCCCCGCCAAAGCCATCGTGGTCCCCCGCGGTCCCTGTCGCAAGCACCGAGGGGCCGCGCGGGGGGGGGGTTTAAATCAGCTGATCGATAAAAACAAATCAGAGGGGGGATGACAGGCACCGGAGTAACAACCGCTCGCCGAGCCCCGCGCCACGGACCACGCAACTTCACCGGCGGGGCTGGGGGAAGCCTCCCGCACTCCCCTCACCCCGCACCCTCCCGGGAGTGCCCCCGCGGGGCGGCCCGCCACTCCCCGGAGCCAGCCTGCCAGGGGAAGGGGGTGGGATGCTGTGCCCCGGGGGGTCCCCCTGTTCCCCGGGGAGCCCCCCTAGCCCCCCGCGCTGTTGACAGGCTCTGCCTTCTAGTGGCCGGAGCCGGCTCTGACAGCTGTCACTCACCGCTCGCACCCGGGGGGGGCAGAGGTGGGGGGGGTGTCCAGGGGGAGGCGGCCGAACTCGTGGAGATGGCAGCCCCCCGCCGTGGGGGGCTCGCCTCGGGAACCCCCACGCCTGCACGCCCCTCCCCACCACAAGTGCCATTAAACTCCGGCAATTTGGCACCAACTCGCCGCGCAACTTCAGCGGAGGGGACGGCGAGGGTGGGGGACACATACACGCGACACGCCGCCTCCTCCCTCCCTCCCCGCTCTGCCCAAAGGGGGTGTCCTGTGCGTCCTCCCCCCTCCCAGCCCCACACAAAGGCGGGGGTCCCCGGTACTCACCCGCCGGCTCCTGCGCTCCGAGCCCCTCGGAGCCCGCCCGCTTGGGGAGGCTCCTGCCGCCCGCCGGGGCTGCGTCCTGACCGGCCGTGGGGGTCCCGGAGCCCTCGGCACCGCTCGCCACCTTCAACGAGAGCATTTCCAGCGCCTCCTGCTCACATTCTCCCCAGGCAACTCCGCTCCTGCCAGCCCGCCCCCTCCTCCGTCCCCTGCCTGCTCTTTCCTCCTTCCCTCTCCCCCCCCTCCACCCCTCTATTTTATTTTTTCCGGGATTTTCTCTCCCCTCTGCCGCTTAGCTTATTTTTTCCCCTTTTTTCTCCTTTTTTTTTTTCTCCCCCTTTTTTTCACCTTTTTTTCCCCCTTTTTTTCCTCCTCTTTTTTCTCCCCCCCCTTCGCCTCTCACACACACACAAAAGGCAGCGGAGCGGGAGGCGGAGGGGAACCGACCTCCCCTCTGCGCCTCCGCCGCTCGCCGCCTGCGGAAAGCAAAGAAAGACACAGCGCAGCAGAGCCCTGGCTTGCCGCTGCCTCCCCCCTTCCTCCTCCTCCTCCTCCTCCTCCTCCTCCCTCCTCCTCCTCCTCCTCCTCCTCCACCACCACCTCCTCCCTCTCTCTTGCCTTCTGCCGCTCCCGGCTTTGTGGGGGCTGGGATAAAAGGGGGGGAGCAGAGCCGGCGGCCAGGCGCGCCCAGCCCCTCGCTCCTCTCTCCGTGCGCGGCGGGGACCGCGGCTCCGCTTCTCTCCGCTGTCAGCGGCACGGCCAGCATCCGGCACCCCGGGGAGCCGTGCAGCACCGCCGGGGCATGCCGGGCCTTGTAGTCCTTCCTTTCCCCCCCTCTTTTTTTCCCCTCCTTCCTCCCCCCCCCCCTCTCCGCCTTTTTTTTTCTCCTCCCAGTCGCTGCGAAGCGCACAGGGAGGGGCGCAACGGGCGCGCTGCCGTTGAGCGCCGCTCTGGGAAGGGGGGGACACTTCCAGAGAGGGGATGTTTTGGGGGGGATATCCTGGGGGAAAGGTAACCCCCCCAGGCTGCCCTCCCTCCCCGAGGTCCCAGTGGGATGCGCGGGGCATTGCTGCCCTCTCCCGGGTTGCACCCGCACTGCGCACCCCCTCCTTAGGGATTCAGGATTTGGGGACACACACCCCGCTCTGCAGCTCCCCCCGCAATCTGGGGTGCACTTCGTCACTGTCTCCAACTCAGCACCCCTGCGCCCTCAAAACCCCCATGGAGCCAAGCACGTCCTTTTTATCTTCCCCCCTACTTTTAACTCATTTTATTTTTTTTAAATCAAAAGCTCTCTCTGAGGCCTGGAAATATCCCTGCAGTTTGCTGACACCCTACTCCTCCAATTTTTCTGCGTCCCCTCTTGGCCATGTCCCAAAGGGAATGCCAGGAGGCAAGGTGGTGAACAAAGCCCCTCAGAACAGTGATGGCAGAGCAGGGAGCTGCCCCCAACTTCCTGAGCACCTCGTAACCTCCCTCCCCACAGCTCCACGGAGCATCTCCCCAGCACCAAGTCGCCCTCGCTGTTAATGTTCCCCGAGCTGGGTAGATACAATATAATTAAAGTAGATAATACCGGTGATGTTTGTTATGACATTGTGTTTTTGTGAGTGACGAGTGAAGGGTTAACTCGAGGGAATTGGGAATATTGCTTGGCTGCTAATAACACGTGAGTCATCGATGGAATAACACATGGGTGCAGGGAGAGACACAGCACCTGGCTTTACAGCAGCCCTTTGCCTCGCCTGTGTGGGGTAGGTTGGGGTTTCATGTGTGTTTTTGGATCAACAGGCAGCAAGGAAGGAATCTGAACTCCAGATACGCTCTGGTCACCCCAGCTTTGCTGCTAAACTGGGATGAACTGGTGAGCTGGGGTCATGCCGGGAGTTATCTTCCAGCTGGGACTTACTGCAACTGGAAAGGTGTCAGCTCCATCCCCTCCATGCACCCCATTGGGATCAGCAGGGCTGGGTGTGGGACTGGCTGGACTCTGCAGAGCCCGGATAAGGATGGGGAGCAGGCTGCATTGCTCCTGGAAGCGGAGCAGAGTGGAGGCCTGAGCTCCAGCCCGGTCAGCAGAGGAATCTGCACACGCAGACAGGATCGCTGCAATTGCTGGTGGCTGAGTGAGCAACTTTGCAGGCTTCCTCGTCCCCTCGCCCTGAATGTCAGCTTTGAATTTTCTTGCTATTTTTAGGGACGGTTCAAAAAAAAAAAAGCCACCAAGGAGGATCCCTCCCTTCTCGCTTTGCAGGGCTCTGCGCCCCATGAATATTGCAAGTCTGTGGATCACTGTACCTGTACAGGGACAAGGGGAGAGGGACAGAGGGACAGGGCAGGGAAGAGAGAGAGGTCTTGCAAAAAACATGACATTGCAAGCAGAATGGGTTAGAATGTAAAAGATTTATTAATTTAATCCAAAGCATTAAAAGGTCATGTATTAATCAAAGAGATGCTTAAAATTGTCAAAGTCCTTTGTCAGGTTTGAAGTGCATCTCTATAGTTATCATAAAATATATATATCAGTCTGGCGTGGAGCCCCAGGCAGGGCTGGAGGAGGAGGAGGAGTTAAATGAGGCACTTCACAGTGGGATGGACATGCCCACCCGGCCCTGCCAGACTCCCATGGGTGCCCAGCACCCCCATGCTGAACTGGGCACCTTGCAGGTCATCCTGCTTGCCCCCAGGCCTGAGTTTGTTCCCTCTCAAGTCGGACTCGTGCCCTTTGGTGGTTTGGGGGTTGTATTTGGAGTCTGGGTTTGGGGTAGAGAGGAACGTGGTGGGTTTGGGAGCAGGGTCCCCCACTTGTCCCCGTGGGCACAGGTGGTTCCCAGCCACGGTAGTGGATACCGGGGCAGGTGAGCTGTGCCCGTGCCACTCGTGTCACAGCTCTGTGAGTGCTCAGCCCTGCCAGGATTTCTTTTCAGCTGGGGAGGTGGGTGGTGGAGGCGGGTCCCCAGGGCCACCCGGGTCACCCAGGCACCCTGTCCCCTCTCCCAGCCAAGTGCTGTGTCAGCAGCGTTGGCGTGGACTTACGCTACCATCTAGTGGCTGCTTTGCCACCGCTGTCCCGGGCTCAGTCCGTGTCCCCGGAAACCACCTCCTCCCCAAACCCAGGGGGGGAAGCCACTCCCGTGACCAGGACCAGGGTGACCTGAGGGGGTTTGTCCCCGGAAAACTGTGGCTGGATGGGCTGGGAGGGGTGGTGGCAGTTGTCACCCCGAAAGCCACCAGCTCCCCGGGGTGGGAGCAGGGGATTAGGAGGCAGTGGGGTGCTATGGGGGAGATCTGGGGGCATGGGAATAGAGGGGCGAGGAGGGCAGAGAAAGGTGTTTGATGCTTTGCTGGGATACAGGAGTCGCCGTTGTGGGGAGCACAGTCCAGAAGCCCTGATGGGTTTTGGGGGTGACATGGGGATCCTGCCCCTGCAATGACTGTGGAGAGTTGAGGCACCCAGATTTTGCCTCCACAAAAGTAACTGCATCAGAAGAGCCCAATCCATCCTCGAATTCCAGCACCGGGCTGCCCCGGAGCAGCAGCAAAACCATTCCCGATTTTTCCCAATAAAACCATTTCCAAGCAGCCCTGTGGCCAGCAGAGCAAGGCTCCCGCTGTGCCCCCTCCCCATCGCCTGTGTTTGCACTGTCACCTGACCATTCCCAAGCCCAGAAAACCTCCATCCCCAAATCCTGCTGCTCCCCCATTGCTGCCACAGATGCTGCTGTTGTCAGTGCACAGCTCTTCCCAATTATCTGTTGTTTTTCCATGGAAAAAGTGTCCCCTCACAGTGACTGGTGCTGAGCTGCAGGCTGATTGCAGATAAATCCATCTATGCCTCAGTTTCTCCTCTGAGGGGACAGTGCCTGAAGGCCTGGACCAGCAGGCTCAAGCCTAGTCAAGTCTAAACCCACATTTTTGGCCATTTTCCACTGTTGTCTGGCCATTGCTGCCTCGGAGACGTGGCTCCGGTCCACGACCCAGGAGCTCTGCGTGTTCTGCCAGTCCCTGGGGAGCTGAAGCCAGGGGCCACAGAGACAAACCCCTGCCCTGCTGTGGGTGGGGAGGGCTCCTTCCCGATCACGGGGGTCCCCTGCAGCATCTCGGGGTGGGACCCCCCCGAGGAGGGTGGCAGCGCCGCGGGTACCTCGTGCCAGTGTCTGCAGCGCCGGCCATCTGCAGCGTCCCCACACCTGTGTCCTGGCACCGGGTGGGCTCGCTGGCTCCAGACCGCCCCGCCGTGCGTGGCCCGGGCTGGCCCGGAGCTGGCAGAGCAGCCAGCCAGAGCGGGGCCACATGGGCTGGGCAGGGTGTGCGGGCAGGAGCGGGGCCAGCAGGGCTTGGCACGGTGGGGATGGGGGTTCTGAGAGCATCGAGGAGAGCTGATGGCGGTGGATTAACTCTGGGGTGCAGGGCAGGGGAAGCGGTGCTAAGCTGCTCCCTCTCCCCTCTGGAGCTGCTGCAGCTGCAGCCCTGCCTGTGGTGCTTCAGGGACCAACCAACCGCGGGGGAGAAGGGGCCAGAGCAGAACCCCCAGCTCTGAGTTTTGCTCTTCCCTGAAAGCCCCCACCCCAAGCTCTGAAGCCAAAATGAGCCTGCAGCACCTTTGGAGGGGTCCCAACCTCTTTCCCCACCTCCCCATCGCTTCTGGCCCCGGGGTGGACCCTGCTGGGAGCTGCAGAAGCTCTGTGAGGGTTGACCCCGAGGGCAGGGGTGGCTGTGCTGTTGTCCCTCCACCCCTGATCAATACCGCCCAGCATTAACATAAAATCGATGCCCCTCCCCTGCCCAGCCTGTGGTCACCCCGCAGCAAAATCCTTTAAGCCCCTCACCCCTGCTGCGGGCACCAGTGCTGGGAGAGGGGGAGGACAGAAGGACAGGAACCAGGATGGCAGTCCCCTCTGCAGCCCCTTCACACAGGTACCTGCAGCCTCAGGCCCCACTTCCTATCCCTGAGAGCTGTCACAGCCATGACAGCAAAATGGGGGACACACTCTGGGGAACGTGGCAAATCCACACGGGTCCTGCCCCACTCCTGCCGCTGGCACTGCTGGGGACAGGGGCCTTGGCTGGGGTGGAGCAGGAGCTGTGAAGATACCTGGTGGTACCCAGGGATGGTGGCATGTTCCCAAGCCTCCTGGTATGTCCCCAAAGCCTCTGGTATGTCCCCAAACACCTCAGCATATCCCCTTAGACCCTGGTATGTCCCCACCAGCATTGGCCCCCTGCCCTCCTCCCCATATGCCCAGCATCCTCCCCACAGTCTGAGCCCGTCCTGGCTGGGCTGAGGGCCTGTCCCTCCTTCCCATCAGTGCTGAGGAATTCATTACCAGCACAGCTGGACTCTGCTGGGGAGGCCAAGCTGCGAGGAAAATTAACCTCTTCCTCCCCAGCCTGCGAGCAAGGGACCCCTCCCTGTCACAGCTGGCAGGAAGGGACAGTCCCTCTCTCAGGGAATGTGGGGGGGGCTGTGGGGTGCTCTGCATGAGGGCAGCTTTGCAAACCCAAATGCTTCCCAACCCAGCGTTTCCAGGCTTTTATTAACAAAGGAAGTTGGTGTGTCCCCTCCCCACATGGCTTTGGGGGCAGGGGGGACTGTCTCTGCTCACCCACATTGAAGGAGGCCCCCCAAACCTGTGCCCTGGGCTGGAGCAGGTGAGGGGGCATCACTCAGTCCTGGCTTGGCTGAACCTGGGAGCCTCCACCACGGGAATGGGTTTTCCCACCCCAAATCCTGTAACTCGCTGTTGTCCCCCCAGCTCTAAGCACTCCCCAGTGCTCGTGCCCACCCTGGGCAGCCCTGCTCTCTTGGGGTGGGGCAGGCACAGAAGGCCCTGGGCTGCCCTCAGTTTGTTAGAAAGGTTTTATTTCTCTGTATTTACAGACTTCATTAAAAAAAAATAAACAACAAATCCCTCCCCCTTTTCCCCCCACAGCACTGCCCACCCACAGCCCTGCCCTGGGGGTGCAGGAGGGCTACTGGCCATGGGGTACAGGACTGGGACCCCACTGGAGAATGAGAGTGCCTGGAGGGGCAGCAGGCAGGGTGGCCCCCTCCTCCCCCAGAGCCATTACAGTCACATCAACACTCTGGCCATGCCCCTCAGCCCCCCATAATTCCTGCTGCAGCCAGGATGGCCCCAAGCGCCGTGGGGCTGACCCCATCCCGTACCCTTCTCTTGCCCCCACGGGGCAGGAAGGAACAGTCCCTGGGGCAGAGCTGCCCCCACACTGCCTGGGCCCCCCAGGACTCCTCATGTGCCCCCCTCAGGACCCCCTGCCCCCCAGTGCAAGCAGAGGTGTGCAGCTTTCAGGACTTGGCTCTTCTGTAAAGCAGAGGAGATAAGGTGGGGGACAAGGGGATCCTCCAAATCCCTTGGTGGGGACAATGGCTGCTGGAGGGAGGCAGATAAAATTTTATAAATTAAAGGAGATATAAAGGGTGGGAGGGTTGAGATGACCTCCCACAGGTCAGTGCCAGGATTTGGGGGGCTGAGCCCCACCCAGCTGTGCTCCCAGAGGAGATTGGGGTTGGCATGGGGAGTTCCCCTAAGCCCTCTGCTACTGCGGGTCTGGAGGTGCCTGGGGGGTTCATGGGGGCTCCCCCCACTCCTCCTTGCAGCCAAAGCCCTTCTCAGGTTCAAAGCTGGGTGTGAAGGCAATAAAGGGAGTGGGGAAATGGTGAGGGGCTGGGGGGGCACAGCTCTGTCTCCTCTCTGAGTCCAACAACCTTGTGCAAAGCCCTGTGTCCTCCCTGGGCACTCTGAGCAACCCCCAACAGGCGTTTTGGGGGGTACAGACAAAGGAAGCAACAACCTCCTAAAGAAAAGAGGAGATTCACCCCAAAGCCACCCCAGAGCTTCCTGGGGGTGCCAACACCGGGTCATTGGTTATCCCCAGGCTGGTACTGGGGCTCGGTGGCAGTGAAATAGTCCTCGAGGAAGGACTGGAGGTACTCGAAGGTGGGGCGTTCTTCGGGCTCCCTCTTCCAGCACTGCACCATCACCTCATGCAGGGACTGGGGGCAGCTCCCTGGGCACTGCATGCGGTACCCCCGCTCCACCTGCTCCAGCACCTCCCGGTTGTTCATCCCTGCGTGACAAGGACCTCCTGCTCAGCCACAGCACCCCCATGGGACAGGCCAGTGGGGAAACTGAGGCATGGGACAAGCCTTGCTGAGGAAGGTCAGCCCCTGTCTGTGCTCTGCCTGGCTCACTCCAGGGGTGCCCCTGCCCCAGTGGGCCATACCTGGGTAGGGCACCCGGCCTTTAGTCACCAGCTCGGTCAGGAGGATGCCAAAGGACCAGATGTCCGACTTGATGGTGAACCTCCCGAAAAGGGCGGCCTCTGGAGCTGTCCACTTGATGGGGAACTTGGCACCTGAAAGGGGAGATAGCTGACCCATGGCTGGGGCTGCACTTGTACCCAGGGTACCCTGCACCTGGGGCACCCACATCTGGGGACACCCCACACCTGGGACATCCTGCACCAGAGGCACTGGCACCTGAAGCACCCTGTACTGAGGGTGTCCTGCACCCAGGGTACCCTGAATGGGGGGCACCCTGCACTAGGGGGACCCAGCAGCCATGAAATCCTCTGCCTGGGGCAGCTCACACCTGGGACACCCAGCACCCAAGGCACCCTGCACTGGGGTACCCTGCTCCTGGGTACCCATCACCTGACACGTCAAAACACCCATGCCCTGGGGCACTTGGGGGGAACACATTCTCCAGGGTACCTATCCTCTGGGACACCCATACCCTAGGGTGACCCAAGGTATCTGTCACCCAAAATACCCATAATTTGGGGTATCCATCACCCAGGACGCCCATTCCCTGGTGCACCATAATTTGGGGCACCCACTGCCCAGGTCACCCAGCCTTGGGGGTGACCACCTCCAGGCTAAGGGTGGGACACAACAGGGAGGACACAGTGCAGGGGTTCCCACCCTGCCGCGCCGTGTACTCATCATCCTCGATGAGGCGAGCGAGGCCGAAGTCAGCGATCTTGCACACGAGGTTGTCTCCAACCAGGATGTTGGCAGCGCGGAGATCCCGGTGGATGTAGTTCATCCGCTCGATGTACGCCATGCCCGCCGCAATCTGAGGGGGGATGGGGCAGTGAAGACCCTCAATACACCCCTGGGGGGACCCCCCCACCCTGTACCAGCCCCCTGGTACCTGGGCAGCCATGTCCACCAGCTGGGGCAGCTTCAGGTAGCGACCGTCCCCGTCCTTCAGGAAATCCAACAAGCTGCCTGCAGGCAGAAGGGATCCCCATCAAAGACTCCCAAAACCCACAGATGCCCTCCCCTGTGAGCCCCCCTGCCCTGGCACCATGCCCAAGCAGGTGACCCCTGCTCACCCTGGCTCATGAACTCGGTGACGATGTAGATGGGCTCTTCCGACACCACAGCATAGAGCTGCACCAGCTTGTCATGCCTCAATCGCTTCATGATCTGGGCCTCCTCCAGGAAGGCCTCAGGGGACATGGTCCCCGGCTTCAGCGTCTTCACCGCCACCTTTGTGGTGCCATTCCACGTGCCTGAGTTGGGGACACAGAGTCACCACGAGCCCAGGGGACAGCCAGCCCTGGGAGGGCCAGGATGTAGGGGCGTGTGGATGCCTGCTTGCAATGCTTGTGTGGATGGATGGATGGATGGATGGATGGATGGATGGATGGATGGATGGATGGATGGATGGGCAAGAAATCAGGGCAGGGCAAGGAAGGGATCCCTTGGTGAGGATCAGGATCCCACTGCATCCCACCCAGGACAAGGAGTTCCCCTCACCCCAAGGCACCCGTGAGCTCCTCTCCCAAGACCAATCTCACCCCATTCCTAAACCCTTTGTGGATTCTGTGCCAAGTTTCCAGCTCCCCCACACAAGTGGGTACCACCTGGCACCCTGTGATGCTCCCCATCAGGACAGAACAAGGCTTCTCCTGCCCCCTGTTCCCCCCCACCTTACCCATCCACACGTCTCCAAAACATCCCATGCCAAGTTTCTTGTCGAGGGTGATGGATTCCCGCGCTATCTCCCAGGCGTCCTTAGCTAATCCCAGGGTCTGGGGCTTCACAGCAGGGCATGGGTGGGTGAGCAGATGGCACAACCCATCATTGTACTCTGCAGGGGATGGCGGGTCAGGCAGGGAGGAGGAGGGAGGGGATGTGATGAGATGAAGGCAGCATGCATGAATGGAGGAAGCAGGGATGCTGGAGGAAGAGGATGATGAAGGTGGGACCCCCTGGCCTGGTCTTGGGGTACAATCTGCAATGAGGGTCTGCTTGCCCATGCAGAGGTGACATGGGGCATCCTGGGTACCCGTTGTGAACCCAGAGCAGGACATGGGGTAAATTCCTCATGCTGGCAAATTGGTGTCTCTCAGCCTGTCCTGGCAGGCAGGAGCGTTTCCTGGTAGGGTGCCAGGCCTGGGGGTACCCCCACACCCCCTCTGCCTCTCACCCTGGCTTGCCCACCAGGCCCTACCCATCCAGACTTCCCCGAACTGCCCATTCCCCAACTTCTTGAGGAGCTGGAGGGACTCGCGGGGGATCTCCCACACGTCTTTGGTTTTGACTGAGAGGTCGGCCAGTTTGGGGGTTCCCTTGTGGCACGGCACGGCCAGGCGGCAGCACAGCCCAGCCGCCCGCTCTGCAGCACCAGGGCAGGGACAGGACAGGAGTCAGTGTGGGCACACACCCCCACCAGCTCTTTGCCCCCTTCCCACCACCCCAGGCATTGCCAAGTCTCCTGTATCACCCAGTCACCCCCAACACACAAATGCACCCTCCTTCACCTTCCCCTAAGGACAGCCCTGCACCCCCCCTGGACCCCCAGTCCCCTCAGCTGCACCCAGGGAGTGGGTGATGCCCACCCACCTGAGACAGTGGGAACCCCCTGCACCCTGGACATGGAAAAGGGGAGATCCTCAGGGAGTCCCCTAATGCCATCACCTCAGCAGCCCCCTCCTTCCCCAGTTCAACCCCATCATCCCAGTCTCTTACCAGAGGGTCTTCTGAGCTTTCCCTACCCCTCCTCTTGCCCCCTTGTGCCCTCCTCCCCACCCTACCTATATAGTGCTGGACCAGCTGCTGGACGGTGCTGAACTGGGCACGTGTGGTGATGTAGTACCCCCCACTGTCCAGTTTCCGAATCTTATAGTGCTTCACATGGTCTCCTTTGGCCTCATCCCAGTCCCGGATGGAGAGGGAGTAGGCACCTACAAGGGGATACTGGTCAGGGAGGGGTGTGGCTCACCACCCCTGGTGTCCCCATCCCTGTCTCTGTACCTTTCGTTGTCTCACTCTCCCGAATGAGGAAGGTGCCCCTGGAGTTGCCATGGCACAGGAGCTGCCGTTCTGCATCTTTGCGCCCGATTTTCCCGAAGTACCACCTGCCCACGGTGATGGGCTCAGCGCCACGAAGGCACTGCCAAGGGGACCATGGAACCCTCTGCCAGTACCGTGGCACTGCTGGGGCTCACAAGGACACCTGGGCCTGAGGCAGGTGGGGTTGGGATTTGTCTCCATCCCTTTTCCCCCCCTACTCACTCTTCTGCCTGGATGGAGTCCACAGGGGCCACATAGTTGCTGGGGATGTAGCCCGTGGCACCCGAGCTCAGCGACCTGGCCTCCCACCAGTCCCCCTCCCTGCGCAGGGAAACAGAGAATGTGGAGGAGGAGGGACAGATAGACAGATCCATCCACCATGTGCCTCCTCACCCCGCACACAGCCCCGCCAGACCCTGCTCTCCCCCACCTATCTCTGCTGAAACCAGCCCTGGTACTGAGCAATGGAGCCACACAGAGCTTGGCTCCCCAGCCCGGGTCCTGGGGAGGGTACCCAAGCACAAAGGCACCTCCCCGGGGTGGTTATGTGGGTGCTGGGGGTGGCAGGAGGTCCGGGGAGGCTCACGTGTTGTTGATGATGTGGAATTTCTCCCCTTTCTGGAATGTCAGGTCATCCTCCGTCCTGGCCTCGTAGTCATACAGGGCGATGAAGAGCGTCACTCCCCCCCCACCTGTGGCACACGGAGGGGACCACAGTGACCCCAGAGTGCACAGCCCAGGGGTGCAGCTGGCCACCCCTCTCCATCATCCAGCCCCCCTGCTGACCTGTGATGCCCCCGCTCCACGTCTGCAGCATGCTGGAGGTGAAGCCCCTCGGCTCGGAGAAGGACGGGGCCAAGGGCACCGCTGGGCCGTGGAAGTTGTTGAAGTCAGGGATGCGGGTGAAGACGGCCTCTGGCTGCGTGGGATCAGGGTCGTACTGGGAGGCAGGGGGCTGGAGGGAGCCCTCCTTGCCCCCTGCCTGCCCTTTGCCAGCCCCCTTCTCTTTGCAGGGCACACAGCCCATCCTGGGCACCACCTGTGGGACAGAGGGTCCATGAGCCCCACGCTCCCCTGGCAGGGCACACGTGTGTGCACACATGGGTAGAGGCACTGGGGTGCACCCCTCTGGCTCCAGGAGGTCCTGCCATCCCCCAGCTCAGCACACTGGACCACAGGGGGCCACTGGGGTCTCCATGGGCACTGCCAGTGGCAGGGACCCACTGCGAGGAGGGCTGTGCTGCCTGCAGGACACCATGTCCCCGCGGCACCCGTGGGTGCTCCACTGCAGCTCCACTCACTGCGACGTCTCCTCAGGTCACTTCAGCTGCTCCATGTCACTTCAGGGAGAAGAGGCACCTGTGGACACCAGAGAGGATGTCAGGCAGGGGGCAACACCCTTACATGGGCTGTAACACCCCTCCATGGGATCAAATACCCCTGTACAGGCTGCAACACCCTTGTGTGGACTGAAACACCTCTGCCATGGGCTGTAACACCCCTCCAGGAGCTGAAATACCCCTTCCAGGGCTGGAACACCCCTACACATGCTGAAACACTTCTGACAAGGGCTAAAATACTCCTGAATAGGTTGAAACTCCCCATAACAGGATGCAACACCCCTGCCATGGGTCATAACACCTCTGCACGGGCTGCAACACCAACAACGTGGACTGCAACACCCCTTGCATCGGCGACAACATTCCTGCACAAGTTACAACACCCCTGCACAGACTGAAGCACCCATGCACAGGCTGTAATAACCCTGCATGAGCCATAACACCCCTACATGGGCTACAACATCCCCTCTCAGGCTGCAACTCCCCTGCATGAGCTGAAATGATCTGCATGAACTGAAACACCCCCACAAAGCTGCAACACTCCTCCTAGGGCTGCAACACCCTGGTGCAGGCTGAAACCACATCCTCAAGTGGGTTTTTCTCTCACTGTGTCCTCACCACACTGCTCGTGTCCCTCCAGTGCATCTGTGTCCCCGAGGCTGAAGGGGAGCCAGGCTCGGTGGGAAGGAGCCCCTGAAGCGTCCCCATCCCCACAGCCTCTGCTTGACAGCAGTGGGTGTTTTGGGGTGGAAGGTCCCCACTCACATGGCTGTGGTCAGGACAGGCTCTTCCGGCCACAACAGCGAGAAGGTGTCACAGAGGAGGAGGAGGATGGGGAAATTGGACCTCTCCTGTCATGGCTGCAAGGAGATGTCCATCCCCAGCCCTGTCACTGCCCTGGCTGCCGGGCACCCACCCACACCAGTCTACCCAGTTTGTAGCGGGCAGAGCAATGCAGCAATCCAGAGGTCACTCTGTTTCCAGCTGAGAGCAGGGGGAAGGAGCAGGAAGGTGTCCTGTCCTCTGCACTCCGGTGAGCAGGAGGAGACAAAGGTTTTGGGGTGCATGACATATTTCAGGCAAGTTTTCCCCATCATGGTCATTGATTCCCTTTCCTCTCTCTCAGTAGGGGTAGAAAGAGCCCAGCTCTCCCCTTCCACCTTTGCTTTCAACACTGGTGGCGTGGCAAGGCCACAGCCATTGCTGACAAGGCAGCATTGCCAAATCTGAGCAAACTCAGCCAGTTGGGGATTTCATTCCTGATGATAATTAGTGGCTATTTAAACTGATGAACCATCCTGGCTCTCACAAACTTTACCCCCCCTGGGTGGGAATCACTCACCCACCACATTCAGAAACTTCCCATTTTGCTGAATTTCAGTGCTAATGTGGCAATGGAGCTGCCACAGCTGCCAGCAGAGATGGGGATGGGGATGACATGGAGCACCTTCCAGGCAAGTGCAACCTCCCAGTATCCCAGCATCGAGGGTTCAGGTGCTGTGCAGCAACACTGCACCCAGGCTTCCCCTTCCCTGTGCACCCAAAAGCCCCCTGAGCTAATCCCAGGGTGGTCCAGAGCCATCCCTCACACTGTCCATGGGGAGGGGACCCAGCTGGTGCCGTGTCCAATGATTCTGTGCTGGTGTCTGGCTCCAGCTTTCCCAAAAAGGAGCTGCTGGAGTTGGGGAGCAGATGGCAACTGAGCCCTTCCCGCCCTGGCTCCACCAGCACCAGTGCTGGCCAAGCTGCCAGGTCCCGCCTCGCGCTGAGACCCGGCCAATTCATCACCCCTGTCCCACCGGGCATGGCTGGGCACGGAGCAGCCACATCCCTGACTGCCCATCCATCTGCTCCCCAGACCCCCGGGACACGGGGCAGCTCAGCCCCATCCCCAGCTCCTAGACAGGGCACAATATCCCCTGCACACACCATTGTCACCTCATATCATCTACAGCACTGAGGTACCCCTGGGGTCACCTCCATGCCCTGCCTTCATTCCCCTCATGGGAACAACAGCAGTGGAGAACTCAGACTCTGGGGGGATGCAGCCACACGGAGAAATATGGGGGTGCTGAGAATGTCACACCCTGTACCGTGGGGACAAGCCATGGTGGCATTTGCAAGGCTGAGGGGGCCACGACCCCCTGGGCAGGAGGCAGCTGCCAGAGGAACTCACACAGCACCTATGCAGTGGGAAGAGGAAGCAGCAGGAGCGCGGTGTGGGGTAGGAGGGGGAGGAAGAAGATGGTGCTGTGGCCATCAAGGGGCCACAGGACTGACAGGACCTCAAGCCCTGGGGGTGGTGGCAGCTGGGAGGGTCAGGCAGGGAATACAGAAGGGCTGCAGCCCCCTGGCCATCCTGAATCCCCCCATGCCTTGTCCCACACCCTCACCCTGCACTGCCCCGTGGTGATCTGGCTCCCACTCCCTTGGAAGAGGAACTGACAGGGCTGCACAGCCCAGCCTGGTGCTGCCGAGGTTCCTCTGCCACCCTGTGACTCTGGAGCTCCCTGGTCCTAGCAGGAAAAACGAGGCATGAGGCAGCTGCAGCACGGAAGGGGAAGGTGGCTCATTAGGGGACAGGACCTGGAGCTGTGTCCCCATCCCATGTGCAGGACCTCACAGACCTGGAGAGGGGATAAGAGGCCATATCTGCCTCCCTGTCTGGTCCTTGTTCCAGCGTGGTGGCAGATGGTGGCGTGTCCCTGTGCCTTCCCCTCTGCCCCTCTGCCCCTGGCCCCAAGCTCACCCAGAGGATACCTGGACATGGAGCCCTGCACGAGCTCCAGTCCTCCCAGCTCACTCAGAGCCTGGTGAGTCTCCTGTGGCTCCCAGTGGGAACAGGTTCCTTAAGAACAAGGGGTGCAAGGAGGGACGACATCCATACCCTGCATGCTCACAAGCAGGGCTATTCCCTGGGGTGAAAAATCAAGAACTTGACACCCCCAAATGTGATCCTCTCCACAAGCCCACCTGTCAGCCACCAGGCCTGTGACAGGGGGGGTCCCCCTCACCCCCATCCCTGGCAGAAGATGCTCAGGAGAGAGGAAGCCCCCCTTCCCCAGCTTTCCAGCCCCATCGCTGGTTGAGAAAGCAGGATTTCCGCTGGAAGAAGAGCAATTCCCGGATCCAAGGGGCTGCAGGGGTGGAGGGAGGGAGCCAGCCAGGGCTCCAAATACAATGTCCCGGGAGAAGCGGGGTGGGGAGGGAATTGTGCAGGGCAGGAAGCAGCGAGTTCCTGTCCCTCCTTGGGACACACCAAGGATCAGGGACGAAGCAGAGCTACAGGGAATGGGGGGAGCATCCGCTCCGGCCAGGGCCTGAACCCCCCCACAGCTACCCCAGCCCCAGCCACGGAGAATTGAGCCTCCCACATCGCCCCAGAGCGCTGGCTGGGCTGGCACCCCATGGGCACCTGCAGGGACGGAGGGCACGGGTGTGTGTGTCCCCCAGGGTGCCGTGGCCTGTCCCCTTCCCAGGGCACTTTTTTGAGGGTACCGTGTGCTCCGCAGGGTCCCTGACATAGTGTCACCCCGATCACTGCTGGGGTGGTGAGCTGCAGCTGGTGGGTGCCCGCAGATCTTTGCACACACAGCAGCCCCCCTCTGACCTTCTGCCCCCAGGATGGCAAGGACCGGGGTCTGCTCCCACCCCCAGGCATTTCCTAGGGGGCCCAGTGAGGGCCCAGTGAGGGCAGACCCCCCAAACAGACCCCATCAGTGTCATGGCACCCTCTGTCCCCACAGCTCAGTGCTCGTCCCACCTGGGACCCAGAGCCACCCCACTCATGGAGGAGGAGGCATCTCTCAGCAGACCACGGCAAAGGGATTAAGAGACCCCCTCGCTATTACAGGGGTGAGCCCCCCACCGCCCTGCACCACACACGGCACACGTACCTCCTACTGTCACCCTCCTGCTCCGGCTGGCATGGACCGCCCGCTCCCACGGGGCTCCTGATGGGACCACCGGCTGGGCAGCCACGGCGGCCCCCGCTTCGCCCAGCGCCGGAGGTGTCGGAGCGGGAGCCGTGGGAGAGCGAGAGCGCCCGGCCGTGAGCTTCCCCTGTCTCTTCGGCGGCTCTGGCAGCCGAGCAAGAGCTTCCCCTCCCCTCGCCCCCCCTTCCTCCCCGCGCTCGCAGCAATGGTTCATTGTACCAGCCAGCCCAGACGGGATGGCTGCCGGATCAGCCTCCGGATCACCCTCGATCACCTCGGCAGCTCGCTGGGGACCACAGCCTGGCCACGGAGGTGGTACAGAGGGGAACAGGCATCTCTGGTCCCCAGCAGCACAAGGGGACACTGGCGTGGATTCCCAAGCTCTGCCCGCTGGGATTTACGGGGGTGTGCGGATCCGACCTGTGTCACGGTGGAGGCTGCCTGCACCCGTCCCCGAAGCCGGACAGTGTCTCCCTGAGCCCCTCGAGGGAGCGCCCCGGGCAGGGGACAGCAAAGGGACATCAAATTGGGCACAGAGCGCTGTGGCCCTGCAAGGGACAGGAACAAGTTGCGCGTCTGGTGGCAGGACACACAGCCTGTGCCCCAGGGCTGGTTCAGATCCCCAGCAAAGAGTTCCCGCTGCTCGCAGTCTCAGGATCTGGCTCGATAATGCCACACTGCTCGCTCTATAAAATCTCTGCTGCCTCCTGCCCATTACCCCGGCATCGGGGCTGCTTGAAAAGACTGCAGGGAGCTCTGCCCTCCCACCCCGATGCCCATTTCTCCCTTCCAGGTGCAGACCAGGTGTGACAACCCACCCTTAAAGGGAAGGAAGCCTGGTTAACCCCAGCTTGGGGGGGTCTCCCACAGATCCATCTGGTGCACCCACCCAAATGCTGCTTGAGGCGTTTTGGGGCTCATCCTGCACCTCCCATCCCCTGCAGCACCCGGCGTTGCTCCATCTCCCTGCACGGGGGCCCTGCCGAGACTTGCTCTCCCTGCCGAGCACCTCGGGGTGCCCGTCCCCCCGCCAGGCACCACATGATGCCGGTTCTTTCCCTCCTCTGGGGAGGGCCCCAACTTCTGCATCGGCTTCGCTGGGTTTCGCCGCCGCTGGCTCCAGCTTAAAGTTGAGAAGCCGTTGCCAGGCTAGCCAGGGTAGTCGGGATGGGTGTTCTCTGCTGGCTCGTGGCCTCTGCATTCTGCATCGCTGTCTGGGGTGAGTCTGACCCCCACCCAGGCACTGTCCGCGCTGGGGACATCCCAGGCATGGGAGGGAGATGGGGGCACCCCACCAGATCTCCTCCTGCTGCACTGCAGGGCAAGTTGGAGACTGGGGAAGTGGTTTTATTGCTTGTCGAGTTCCAAAATTTGCAGTTCCTCCAAGACACAGCTGGGGTGGGTGACAAAGAGGGCAGGGGGGATGTGCCTTGAGGGCTTGGTGAGGCTGGGGACGTGAAAACAAGATTAAATTGAGGTTTTAACCCAAAGGGTTTAACCGAAGCAGGCAGGGCAGCTGAAAGGGAGGGGACAGGGGTGGCTGGTGTTTCTGGGCACTCATAAAGCCAAGCAGGGTTGGGAGGCAGCTGGACCCGTTGCTGCTCCCCCTGACACTACCTGAGGGTGCCCAGAAACAGTGAGTGATGAGTACAGGGGTGCAGGGGGGTTCTGCTCGTCCCCACCTCTCTGAGGGTTGGGGGACAGGTCTGCTCCCAGCTGTCCCAGGCTGGGTGGGTGCTGTCTGGGGCTGGGCAGGTGCTGCCGGTCGCTCCCGGCGAGGAAGAAGATGCTGAGGGAGGGAAGGGCTCGTTCTCAGCAGCTGTGTTGGCGTGGGGTTGCACAAGCTGGGAGCCCGGAGGGAGGCTGGGGAGGTCACTGAAAGATGCCAGGCGGAACCAGTCAGGTCTCTGGCACCCCACAACCATGCCCTGTGTGTTGGGGACAGCTTGGCTGATTCCCACCTTGGAAACATCATCCAAGGCCAGTGCTTGGAGTGACACTGGACCATCACCCCAGCAGTCACCCAGGAACTGGGGCTCCCTGGGGGTGCAACAGTGCAGGGCTTGCTCCAGTGTCACGGCAGGTTGTGGCATGGTGCTGACACTGGGAGGGTGTCAGTGCCTCGGTGTCCCTTGGATGTGCCTTTGGACGAGCTCAGGAAGATCTTTTGGCCAAGCAGGGAAGCCCCCAGCTG
>JACBWW010000054.1:3905801-4027083 GCA_020086605.1 Lanius collurio
TGCCACCAGCGCTTCCCCTTCGAGGCGCTCAGCCAGGGCCAGCAGCTCTGCAAGGTCCAAGAGAGGGACTGGGAGCGGGTTGTGAGGGCGCTAGGGGGGAAGGTCTGTGAGGGGGCTGTGGGAGAAGGTGTGTGGAGGATCTTGTGGGGGGCAGTTTAGGGGGAGATTGATGGGAGAGGAGTCTGAGGGGGCTGTGAGGGAAGTAGGGGGCGATCTATGAAGAGGTTTGAGATTCTGGGCTGTGAGGGGATTTGGGGAGGGTCTGAGGGGTAAAGGGTCTCCTGGAGCATTGTTGAGGGAGGGGAAGCAAGGGAGTGCTTTTAAAGGCTCTGGAGGCTCTTAGGACTGAAGATAATTGGGAGGCTCTTTGTGGAGACATCCTGGGAGCATTTATGAAGACTGGGCCTTGAGGTGTCTGTTTGGGGTGTTTTGGTGGGCAGTGGGAGGGTGTGGATGAGGGCCTGGGTGCTTCGGGGAAGTTTTGAGAGGCTGAAGCAAGCACGGGGGTAAAGCCTGGGGGCTGTTAGGCGAGTGTGTTGTAGGGTTTCTTAGGGAAGCTGTTTGTCAAATGTACCTGAGGGCACTGGAGGCAGTTTGGAGATGCTGTGGGTATTTGGAGGGTGTTGGAGAGGAAGTCATGGGGTTGTTGTGCAGAATAGAGGGGAGGTGGGAGCTGTTCCTGAGCAAAGGCCTGGGAGGATCTGGGGATATTTATGGGAGGTCTGATGGTGTCTTGAAGGAGTAAGGTGGGTTTTGGGGGCAGTCTGGGGGAACAGGGAAGAACAAGATCAGGAATGAAATAGGGAATGAGGGGCAGGAACTGGAGTGGCCTGGGATCACTGAGACTGGGACAAAGCAGGTGAATGTTGGTGAAGCTGGGATGAGAGTGTGAGGAGAGGTACAGGAAACTGGTGAATACCTGAGGCAGAGCAGTATGTTCCTGCCCTGGGAGCTGGGGCCACCCCGTGACCCTGCTCTGTGGGTTTGAAGCACAGACGAGCTGTGGTGATGGATCTCAGTTCCTGCCTGCCTCACCTGTGACAAATGCCATCCCATCACCCTCCCACTTCTCTCAGCATGACTGTATAGGCAGGAAGTGTTTGCATGTGTGTGGATGTGGTGGGAGTGGAGGGCAGCAGGAGAGCTGGGATTTGGGGAGCAGCACTACACCTCATGGAACACTTTTGTTGTTGCAGGAGTGCCGGATTGCTCATCCCATTGTTAAATGCACTTACTGCAGGACTGAATTCCAACAAGAAAGGTAAATGCTTGCTGAAATGGGGAGATCCATGTTTCGTGTAGAATAGTCACACCTGGGGAACCATAATGCTTCCACACCATCAGTGACTGAGCCTTAACCTGAAGATTGTTGCTGTGGAAGACTTGGGGGACCTTTGGCTGCCTCCAAAGGGCTGCTAGGCAAGTTGGAGTGTCTGCAGTGCACTTGGATTACACGTTTTGCTTGGGTTTTTTTTTCAGTCAGAGTTCAGATGCATCTTCCAGGGAAGGATCTGGGTTCATTTTCCCATGAGTTTTCCTCTTACCTGATGTCTGGTATCCAACATTTATTTCCTGCTGTGTGTCCTTTAGCTGGGCTCTTGTCTTTTTGCATTTTGACAAGCTGGGTAGCTGTCAGAGGGAGGATTGGTAATCCCAGAGGTGTATGTGGCTGTTGTGTGGGGTGTTCCTTCCTGTGTTTGTTGGACAAATATACCTCTGTCCTCTCCTGCCTTGACCTCCAGAATGGAGCCTGCCCTGATGCTGAATCACTTGTGCTGCCAGTTAGTCAGTGATCAAATCCTGTGTTTGTATAGACAAAAAAGTGGACAAAAAAATGGGAATGCCATTTTTTGGCCATTTATCCTCAGTCAGATGGGGACAGGAAAAGCACTTTGGTATCAAGAGTCCCTAAGGGAGGTTGAATCCAGCCTCATCACCAGAGACAGAGCCGAGGGGAGGCTGGGATCCGAACAAGGGATCCTGGGATCCGAACCAGGCATCCTAAACACAGAGGTTTCATTTGTTTCATCTGTTGGAATGCATTAATAAAATGATGTGTCCTTCTTAACAGCAAAACCAACACGATATGCAAGAAGTGTGCTCAGAATGTAAAGCTCTATGGCACGGTAAGTGAGTGGGGCTCAGCCTCTCCAGCCTCTTCTCCTTTCATCTCTCTTTTCTTTATCCTGCTGAAATCCAAGAGTAGTTTATGGACTGGTTGGGCTGTAAGAGCATGACTGATCAATAATATGGGTCACTCAAGTGTGAAGCTTTGACTTTTTCTTCTTCTTTTAGCACAAAAAAGAGCTTTGCATCGTTTGAGGCCAGGAAATGATCTGTTTGATACCCAATAAAAACAAGAGTTTGCTTACACAGACTGAGATTGCTGCAGGAAGGAGTGATAAATCTTTACTTCCTGCTTGCCTAAAATCTGAAGTAGAGATTTTGATTGGTTCTATTTTCATATTAGACATTTTTCTAAAGATTTCACAGCACCTGATAAATGGTCTGAGTGCCATGGCTAAATACACTTAGCTGGATCCAGATGGAGTTTTGTGTGCTGGATCAGCATTATACATTATGCTTAGAATAAGGAAATAAAAGTTTGAAATTATGGGGAGAATGGGAAGGAGTGGTGTACTATTCTAGTTAAAAGGCAGTAGCAGTTGTTCTTATTTTTTAAAGCCAAAACCCTGCCAGTACTGCAACATCATAGCAGCATTTATTGGAAACAAGTGCCAGCGTTGCACCAACTCAGAGAAGAAGTATGGCCCTCCTCACTCGTGTGAGCAGTGCAAGCAGCAGTGTGCATTTGACCGGAAGGATGACAGGAAGAAGGTCAGTATTGGTGTAAAAGAAGGCTGAAAAGGTAAAAGGGCTGGTCACAGTGATCCTCTGTTCATCTTCTTTACATCTTCTGAAGCATTTCTGACAGGGCAAGGGGGAATGGCTTCCCACTGCCAGAGGGCAGGGTTAGGTGGGATGTTGGGAAGGAATTGTTCCCTGTGAGGGTGGGGAGGACCTGGCACAGGGTGCCCAGAGCAGCTGCCCCGTCCCTGGAGGTGTCCAAGGCCAGGTTGGATGGGGCTTGCAGCAGCCTGGGACAGTGGAAGGTGTCCCTGCCCATTGGAGGGGGGCAGGGAGTGGGACTAGATGAGCTTTAAGGTCCTTTTCAACCCAAACCATTCCATGATCCATGGTCTCCTGGTTATGAAGTGTTTTTTGTAGAGTTGAGCTTTGCTCTGGTTTAGAGCTGTTTAATCTTTGAACCCCTATGTGCCTCTGCCAGACCTTCTGAGAAAGATCTCTTGAGTTTGGCCCAAGAGCTGGCAGAGGAGCAGAGACCTCTGAATGAAGTGTGAGGTGCTATTTGGGGAGAGTGATGGGGAGTAATATTTGTTCTGTAGCCTGAGGAGCTACAGGTGTCATACCTCTACCAGGAGGTATGGCTGCTGTACACCTTTGTTTGAACAGCCTGAGTGCTCTGTAGGAGGTGTATCTTTCTGAGGCAAACTGTAAACATCTATTGTTTAGGATGCTACACTGATAATCCCTGCCCTGCTGAGCCTCCTGGAGCAGACACCCTTGCTGTTTTGGTCTCCAGTGACTGCCTGTCCATTCAGAAGGTTCTTTTTGAGTCCCTGCTTGTTCATATATGACCCTAAGCTTGAAAGTGCTTCTTGTCTTTTCTGTATTTGCTTTGTGGGCAGGAAGAAAGACCCAAACTTCTTTCTGTCTCCCCTTGCAGGTGGATGGAAAGCTGTTGTGCTGGTTGTGCACGCTGTCCTACAAACGGGTCCTGCAGAAGACCAAAGAGCAGTGCAAACACCTGAGCAGTTCTTCCCGAGCCAGCCTGCAGGAGAAGGAGCAGTTCAGTAGGCTCAGCAGTGGCAGCCACTATAACAGGTAGCCTTGGGGAGGGGTTTGGGCAGGGTCTGAGTTAAGGGGGATCTGTCTGAGTCACACTTTGCTTGTTTGCAAACCTCACTGTGCCGGTGCAGCCTTGCACTTCTTAGTGATCCACCTTACTGAACTTGTACACAGAGAAAGCAGAGTTACATTTGTAAATTTAGTGATTAAAATGCAGATTTTAAGCAAGAGTTCTTCACCTACATGCTGCTCTGACTCATTGTTTTCTGTTTATTTTTAGTCTCCAGCTACTCTTCAAGGAATGATTTTTTTATCGTTTTAGCACTGGGAAATACCGTTTCAATAGGATCAAAGTGGGTGGGAATATTTATCTGTGTCTCTGTCTTAGACTGAAAGTCATTCAGGTTCTGACATACAATTCCCTCCTTTTTCTAGCCAGAAAACCTTATCTACGTCTTCCATTCAGAACGAAATCCCAAAGAAGAAAGCCAAGTTTGATGCCATATCTGCCAATGGTGACAGGTGAGCCTGTTACATGGGGAAATTGTGGGCGGGTGGTTTTGTTTGCTGAGTTTATATAAGACAGAGTTGTGTGTGAATAGCAGGAAGCTCTTATGCTAGAGCAGGGGCCTTGGGCTTTGAGACCTCGAGGGGCTGCCCTAGAACCTGACAGCCCAGTGCTACCTGGAATCTAGACATAGGTTTGAAGAGGAAAACAATACTGAGCACCTGTACCTGCTCGAATGGAAACTGATGTTTGGCTGAACTCCCCAACAATCAGGAAAACTGCAGCCAGACCAACTTTATCCTCTCTCTGCAGTCACAGGGAGAGAGGGGCTGCTGAGGTCTGCACGTTTTGTGCTTTGAGGTCTATCAGACTGGTCTGCAGGCAGAGCCTCAGAGGACAGGAGAAGAGAGACAAGCAATCAAATAGTTTTGCTTGAGAGGTTGTGGACTCTCCATCCTGGAGGTGTCCAAGGCCAGGTTGGATGGGGCATGGAGCAGCTTGGTTTAGTGGAAGGGGTCCCTTCCCATGGCAGGGGGATGGAACAAGATTGTCTTTAAGATTCATTCCAGCCCAAACCATTCTATGATTCTCGGATTCTAGGAAAGCGTCCGACCCCATTCTGCTGTCACACTTAATGCTGGATCATGTTGATGCCAGTTGCCTGTGCACAGAATGGGAGTCACTAGCAGAAACAGGAGATTGAAATGGATTTGTATTTTTATGGTCTTGTACATGCATATTTTCATTCCTGCCTTTCCTCTCTGATTCTCAGCGTTCCTTCCTCTCCCGAGATGCTTTGCCCCCTTATCCAGAGGGCCCCGTCCACGTTGGCGCAGTGGGCTGCTTCCCAACAGACTCTCGGGGCCCACCATTGTCCTGTTGCTCAAGGCATTGACATCCTGAAGTGAGATCACCTGTTGTTTTCTCCCCTCCCTCCCTGGAAACTGCCTCACACACAGGAACTCTCCCTCTCAGTGGATCTCTTTCTAAACAGCAGGGATTTGGGAGCATGGACCAGAGCATAGTTAGTGCCAAAGGGTTTGTTAAAGCCACTGGTAATTAATTATTCACTACCTGCCTTGAATGTCTCTGAGATCACAGATCTCTCCTGTAGATACTGTTGACACCTTGTCACCGTGAAATGCTCCTGTGGGAAATGTCCCATCCCTGGAAGTGTTCATGACCAGGTTGGATGTGGCTTGGGTTAGCTTGGTCTCGTGGAAGGTGACCCTGCCCACAGCAGGAGGTGGAACAACATGAGCTTTAAGGTCCCTTCCAACCCAAAACATTCTGGGATTCTATAATTCTGTGGAATAGAACTTTAATAATTTTATAGGGCAGTGGCTCCCACACAGTGGTCTGAAAGACCTTTTATCATCTGAACAGCATTTTCAATTAAAAGCTGGAAAAAATTAAGGACTAATTGCGACTTAGGAGCTGTGGCTGAGTGCAGAGGGGTTAGGATTCAGCTGCCTTTAGTGCTGATGGAGCCAGAGGAAAGAATGGAAACAAGGCCCTGATAGAACTGGTGCAGCCCATCAGTACCCGGTGCAGCTTTCCCTCTAGAGAAGTGGCTGCTCTGGGCTGTAGGGACAGCACCAGGTGTTTTTATGTCCTCAGTAAGTCCTGGGCTGACATCTCACAACTCATTGTAACAGCCCTGCTGGCTTGAAAATACCCAAAAAGCAAAATGTCCTTTTCTCTGGGTTGGTCAGCCATTTGTTTGGAGCATTTAGTGAAGGAATCAAGGGCCTTCCTTTTGCTCTGTCAGATGTTGTCAGTCTGGCTCCTGCCAAGGCTGTCGGCCTTGCCACAGGCTTTTTTGATGAGTTCCATAACAAACCAAGTGTAAATTTAGCACATAAAAAGCTTCAGCAGTGTGCAGCAGAAAAGGCAAGCTCCAGCTGCCTTAAATAGACACATGGCTGCATGTCTTGAGTGGAATAATAATGGGGGTCCTTTAAGTGTGTGTTTGGAGTTGCTGAAGGTTCTTTTATGAGGGTGAACCCCCCAAACCCTCCCCTTTTATACAACTATCAGATTGTCCCTCCCAGAGTCACCTTGGTGTCTGGGCCACAGCCTGAGCATGGAGTTAAGGTGTGCTGCAGCACAAGGGTGTTTGCAGCAGCAGCAGAATCTGGAGTAAAGTGACACAACCAGCACCTCCTCCCTGCTGAGATCAACCCCAACTTCCTGTACCCTGTCTCCTGGCTTCAGCCAAACCTTTGGTGTAGCCTTCACTTGGGCAAAATTTGGGCATGTCTGAGCTCAGTTGGCTTTGGCAACACCTTCAATCAGGGTCCAGCTTATCTGAAATGAATGCTTGTTCTTGGATATTGTAGAAATTCCTTTACTGTGTCATACTGAATTCCCTCTGTGTGTTTTTATGTATTTCAGAGTGGTTGTTGCTCACAAGGGCTATGATATGTGGACAGGATGATTTCCAACAGTCATTTAAAGGGTGGTGTTGAATGGTTTGTTCTGGATGAGTTCTGAGAGGAGCAAACAGCTCTGATGCTGCTGCACTGGCAGTAGTTTTCCCTCCCAGTGCCTTGCAGCACATCTTGCAGCAGACCTGGCCTTATTAATCCTTCTGTGCTGCCAGTGCCCCTCAGTCCTGTGCTGCCCAGCGTGCCAGCTTCACCTCCAGCCCCTGGAACTGGGCTGGTTCTGATTTGGGCAGTCTTGGTGTCCCCATCCTCTAGTGCCAATGCTGGCAAAGTGTTCTTACGCTGCAGACTCTGCAGACGAGCACACTGCGGTCCCTTCTCCTCTCACTGCAGACAAGGTGCTAAATTGTGCTTGTAACACCAGGCAGTGACAGCACTGCTGGCAGCAGGAGAGCAGTGGTGCCTCAGGAGGCTCAGCAGCAAAGTTCATTTGTAAAAAGATTCTCATTTGCATAGGAAAGTCTTGGCATAGTTTAAAGCTCTGTGACTTGGGCTTTACTGCACTGAGTGGAAGATGTTCTTCATAGAATTCCTGAATGGTTTGGGTTGGAAGGGACCTTAAAACTCATCTCATTCTACCCCCCTCCAATGGGCAGGGACACCTTCCACTATCCCAGGTTGCTCCAAGCCCTGTCCAACCTGGCCTTGGACACCTCCAGGGATGGGGCAGCCACAGCTGCTCTGGGCACCCTGTGCCAGGTCCTCCCCACCCTCACAGGGAAGAATTTCTTCCCAATATCTCATCTAACCCTGCCCTCTGGCAGTGGGAAACCAGTCCACCTTGTCCTGGCACTTCAGGCCCTTGTCCCAAGTCCCTCTCCAGCTCTCTTGGAGTCCCTTTGGGCACTGCAACAGGCTCTAAGGTTTCCCCAGAACCTTCTCTAGGCTGAACATCCTCAGCTCTCCCAGCCTGGCTTCAGAGCAGAGGGCTTCCAGCTCTTGGTGCATCTCTGTGGCCTCCTCTGGGGTTGCTCCAACAGCTCTGAATCCTTCTGATGTTGGTGGCCCAGAGCTGGAGGCAGCTCTGCAGGTGGTTTTTGTCTAAGGTAAAATGTGGATGCTGGTTCACTGCCTGATCTGTGCCTCTTCACACCAGCCTGATGTAAATAGCAAAACCTTTAAGCTTGGCATTTGCTTTGCCTAATTTCAGCCATTTAACAGGTGTGGAGTTTAAGGCAGTCAATTTGGTTTTTGTTCCAGTCAATAGAGAGAGGCAAATGCCTTGGGAACAGCTCCATTTTTGTCCTCTGTCTCTGCTGAAAACAACGGGAGCTCATCATTTCCCTTTAATTAGTGGTGTGCATTTTAGGCTGTTCAGACCTGGAGAGCTCATGTCCCCCTGACCTATCCCAAGGGGCTGCATCTTGAGTTTATTTGTAGAGGAAATGGCTTTTTTTTTTTGGTGGTTGTTTTAATTCTTGATCTGTTTGTTAAAGGAAAGGAATGACTCGTGTTTGGCAGTTTTCCCTCGAATTTTGGAGTCTCAGGCTGCTTCTGTAACGTGGGGTTAAAGACAGAGGAACCTTTCATTACTAACTTGTCAGTCTTTAAAAAAATACAAAAGAAGGAAGAAAAATCTCCTTTAATTAGCACCTTAACACATTTGAGGGGGCATTTTGCAGCAAATGAACAGGAAAATACCTGCCTGGTATTTTAGAACCCCAGGAGATCTCAAGCCAGCTTTTCTCCACTGGTGGATGCAGAACCCTCGGAGCCCTGGGACGGGTGCTCTGTGCAAGGCTGGTGACCATCCTGTCCCTTCCTTCTTCCCACTGGGTGGCAGGGCTGGCTCTCACCTTCCTGGCTTTGCAACGTGCTGGGCAGCAGGAGCTGCCAGGCAGGGAATTTTTCCTGCTGGAGCTGCTCAGGGAAATGTGGACATCTCCTGGCACTCTTTATCACTCCAGGGCATGGCAGGAGGGAAGCGTGCCTGGGCAAAGGAATGGTGTGTCAAAGGATTGTTTTCAGCCAGAGAGAATCACTGAGGAAGCCTTTTTTTTCTCTGTGGAGGCTGTTGTTTTGGGTTTTTTTTAATTTCTTTTTCTCCTCTCTGGCATATTTGCACTGAGTGGGAAATTAAAGCTGCTGTTAGTAATGTGCTTGCACACAGGAAGGTGCTGGAGCACCCACCATCATCTTGCACAGCCTCCACTTGGGAAGACTATTTGGGAAAGTTTTAAAATGGAGTTGTTCTGTGCTAATGTGTGGGTATGAACCTCTCTGCCTAGCACAGAGCTGGAGCCAGTGTGCCCAGAGAGCTGCCACATCTTAATACAGGCTCTGCTGTCAGCATGTTTTAGCCATGCAGGGCTCTTCCACTGCAGGCTGTCTCCTGCAGACCCTCAGTTCTGAGTTTTCCTTTGCCAGATTTTCTCTCCCAGTGCCTCAGGGCCATCCTCTGACTCTCAGATCTGGAAAGCTGCCTCTTCTTAGTTTCCCTCTGTAGATCCCCAGCACAGTGGGGGAAAGAGCCTTTTCTCCTGCCACATCCCTACTAATGAGTTCTGTCAAAGCAGTCTGTGGTGCTTTTAATTAGAAAATGGATCATTTCCAGGTGCTAGAGGAGACCCCATGTGAAGTGAGCAGCAAGTACTCCCTGCCTTAGGGTACAGGTGGGGGACTTGGAAGCTCAGAGGTAGAAACATCCTCAAGACAGGCAGAATTTTGGGTTCAGACTTCTTCTAGGTGAAGCTTTGTTATCTTATTACTGTTCAGTTTTTATACAGCAGTTTCAGGTGTGTGTGGCTGGGAGGTGCTGCCCACTTAGTATGAAGAGATAAAAATCAGTCTTAGGGATGGAACAGAAGGCAGGGGAAAATCAGGTGGTCTCCCTGGGGCTGCAGTTTGTTGTATCTTAGGATCTGGCATATTCCTGTAGCACAGGACTGTGTGTGCCTGCCTGGGTCACTGGGTGTCTCGTAGGGAGGTTTGTGATTTACCAGTGCAGCAGTGACTCATGCACAGATAACTCTGCAGATGGTTGCTTAGATTTAGAATACCTGGTGGTGTACAGGTGATGTGCTCAGCTATTTCTCTGTCCTCCTGGAGAGTTTTTCCTACTCTGAAATAATGATGCTTCTCCCTAAATTGCTTTATTGTGGCAGAATCAAATTACAAGGTCCAGTATGTTTTTTGCCCCTTTTCCCTGCTCAGGGCAATTTAGCTGGTTTTTGCTCTGTTTGTTGAACTTGGAGGTTATTTGTTTCTCTTTCATGTCCCCTCCTTGCCAGGATGCTTGTTTACATTCAGTGGGAAGTTTTGCAGTGCATCCAAGGACTGCTTGTAAGCAAAGAGATTTCCAAAGGGATGCATAAAGTTTAATTATCTCTCTGATTGCTGTCTTCAACTCTTTGGTTTGAAAAAGGATCATGAAACGATTCCCATTCTCCTTTGAGTGCATCTGTGGGAGTTTCCCTGCCTCAGTGAAGAGGATGGTTTTGTTGAGAGCCTCTCCCTGTTCTTTTGCTGCAGTTTTTCTCCGGACCTCGCCCTGGACTCCCCTGGCACTGACCACTTTGTCATCATTGCCCAGCTAAAGGAGGAAGTGGCTACTTTAAAAAAGATGCTTCACCAGAAGGATCAGATGATTTTGGAGAAGGAGAAGAAGGTACAGTCCTTGGCTTGCTTCCCCCCAGCAGGCTGACATGTTCTCACAGATCACACTCTGACACAGTCTGGCTTTTCTTCTTGGAGTTAACTTGTCTGGCTGTTTCCAGGCTGCCTCCTTTCCAAAGCCAGAGAGGCTCACTGGACCCACCCAGGAGATCTCATTTCGTAAAGAGTCATTTCCTGACCACTCTCTTGAAGACCTCTGTGTGTGGGCAAGACTGGGAATAAACATGCTGCTGCTTGGAGAAATACAGTGCTGGCCTTTCCTGTTGCTCTGTGCTCTCAGTGACACAGTTCTGGTCTCACTGCAGTCCCCCAGTACCCCCAGCATGTCAATGACCTCAGCCAGAGGTCACAACCTTCTGTAGAGGCATTTTCCATGGCAGGGGTGGGTCTGTGGTGAGGGCAGTCATTGCCTCTTCCAGCTCACTTGCTCCTTCCTGGTTTCTGCACAGATCACAGAGCTGAAAGCTGACCTGCAGTACCAGGAATCGCAGATGAGGGCAAAGATGAACCAAATGGAGAAGACACACAAGGAGGTCATGGAGCAGTTACAGGTGACAGCATTTTTGGTTTAATTTGCTGAGCTGTGTCCAGGAGTGACTGAGGACATTCCTGAGCTGTGTCCAGGAGGGACTGAGGACACTCCTGATCACAACACCCCGTGAGCTCCTGCACACAGAGTCCTGCTAATGCTTCTCAGCCCTGTCCTGCAGCCTCTGTGCTGCCAGGCAATCGCCTCCTCAGCTCTGCACTGCATCCCAACCACTGTTCACACCTCCCTTGCTGCTCTCTACTCAGGCTCACACTTACTGTGTTGTAAAGTGCTATGTCATGTCCCTTATGGACTAGATGGGAACCATCAAACCCATTTTACTTATTGTCAAAATCAGGTTTGAACCTGTTTCTCCAGTCTGCAGAACCTTTGTCAGCTCCCTGCACCTCTAAATCACCTCCTTGCAATTCGTGTGAGCAGTAACCAGAGAGAACACTTGGCAGTTCTTTTAGCCCTGTATCTCTAGTCCAAATAAAGAAGTCCCTGAGCTGATGGAAGCAAGGAGAGCAGGATTCTTGTCATGGCTGTGGAAACACACAGCAGACTATCAGCATGAATAGCTTGAGCCACTGAAGGGATCAGGTCAAAGGAGAAGAAATTAGACACAGAAATGAACTTTGCACCCTTTAGTTACTCTGGGTATATAAAGATCTAAAGCCCCAGTAATGAGAGGTGGGAGGGGATGAGAGAAAAGGCTTCTATTGCCCCTGAGGAAACAGCCCCTCCTCTATCCACACACTCTAGGGAGGTATCCCAGTGGAAGGCAGGTTTGGAACCTCCAGGTGCTGTCAGAGTGTTGGTGAGAATCCCTTCACAATGCACATCCTTCTGAAGGCTAGAATGTCAGTATGTGGTGTGGAGAGGGCCAGATGTGCTGTTTCTGAAAGGAAAGGGGCATCAGATCCAGGAGCAGGTGTGCCCCAGCCACCTCCCTCTCTTGGGGCTTTCCATGTCTGTGCTCAGCTCAGGCTGGGACTGCCCTGAACTCTCTGGTGTCCAGACATTTTATTTCTGCTGGTATTGGTTGAGTCTTTGGAAACCTTCTTCAATGACTGCAGAATCAAATTCAGATCTCTGTGTATTGTAGGTGCCTTGAACTGTTCATATGATTAGTTTTTTGAACAGGCTCATGAGTTTTATTTTTTTGTATTTGTCTTTTCCTTTGAGCCTGGGGTGGGAGAGCCTGTCGCTGTAGACCTCAGGAAGGGTGAATAACAGGCTGCAGACTCAGATCAGGAATGCATGGCCAAAGCAAAGCTTTAATGAAAATCTGCTCTTTTATAGCATAGTTTGCTAGAGAAAATACGTGATTGGTCTATTGGCCCACCCCCTCTCAGAGGTGATAGGTTGAATGATAAGACACCCATATGCAAAATATGTCTCAGTGTACCAAAACATACTCTGAAAAACAAGTGCAGGTGCAAGATAAAGAATAGTTTACACAACTCTTTCCCTGTTTTCACCTAGCCTGCATGTGAAAGAAAAGGCTCTCACAAAATGTGAGAAAAGCTGGAGAATTTCTCTGCTTTAGCTTTTCAGCATCTACAAGAGCCCTCTCTTTAGGTGGTTTGAGGTGAGCTCAACATCTGCTCCCCTTTTCACCTGTGTGCAGGATGTCAGCAGCTCCTGCACGGGGATCCCAAGAGCTAATGATGATCCATGCCATTAAATACCCATTTTCCCCGTTTCTAGGCCAAGAACAGAGAACTCCTGAAGCAAGCAGCTGCCCTGTCAAAAGGCAAAAAGCCTGAGAAATCAGGAGCAATAACCTCCCCTTAAAGCCAAGCCCCTAGCCTGGGAGCTTTCCCCAGCATTAGCAAAGGAGTCTGGGAGACCTGCTGGATCGCTGGAAGCCAAAACCTCGGTGTTGTCACTACCCCAGTGCTGTGGACTCCATGGGAATTCCTGATGGGTGTTATTTCCTGACAGCATGCTTGAGCGTGGCTGGTTTCGATCCATGGGGAAAGGTCCCAGCCTTCCTAAATCCCCCCTGAAGTACTGTTTTCTGGAAGAAATCTTTTCCTAACCAGTTGCTACCACTGCCAGCCCTTTCCATAAGCAAACAGGAACCTGCTGCTTAGTGGCTCCTTGCTGGTTCCCAACCTGCTGCTGAGAGGGAATTGCTGTGGCCAGTTGTTCTGCAGATAAAATGGGAGCCGCGTGTGGTGGGAGCTGGATTTTTTTTCTTTGAACTGTTTCCTCTTCAAAAGAGAGCTGAGAACTCACCAGCCCAACAGATGTTCCTGGAAGGTTGTGCCACTGCTGACAATGGTTGATCCAGCTTTTTGAAGATGCTTCCAAAATGGGGGCCATGTATTTATCTTGGAAGATTTTTTGTGTTTTGTTTTTTCTTCTTTTCTCTGTCAGCTTGGCAAACGAAACTGCCTGGTTTTGTGTTTCCTTGTTTTTCTGATGAGAGCTTTTGGGGTTGGGAGCCAGAGTGGAATGATACAGCCTCCAACCCACCCAGAATTCCACCCCACCAGTGCCCTGGTTACGTGGTGACATCTGGGATTTCGATGATCTCTGCAGCTCGGTGTGATCAAGTGTCTCTTACTCCATTTCTTTACACAAGGAGTTCAGGGCTCGGATATTCCCTCTCTTCCCCCTTTCCCTGCCCCTTCCAGATGCAGGGGCCAGGTTGGCTCCAGGAAAGCACTTACTCAGGCAGCAACCCGAGCCAGGGAGTGTTTTTTGGGGCACTCCAGGGATTTTTCCTCACTGCTGATTCCAAACCAGCAGGATCAAAGGGCTATGAGCGTTCCCTGTACCAGGGATGTGCTGCCCCAAAACAGCATGGCCACCACTGACCCTTACAGCCAGGCCAGCTGGGGTAGGTCCCCCCAGCCACCTCTTTCGGGGTGATGGTGGTGGATAAAAGGCACTTGGAGGGGGAGCACCACACAACTCCAGGCTGGCAGGAGCTCCTCGACATCCCCAACTCTGGTCAGGGAGTGGAGAAACATCTCAGGGCTTGGAGACCCCCCGAGCAGGGGCTGAAGGTAGGTAAGAGAACTCATGCTTTTGCTGCAGGGTGGCTGCTCCGTCAGGGCTTTGATGAAGCTTTTAACTAGAGCTTGTGATTATTTTTTTCATCCTTTTGTTTCTTATTTGTTACTAAAGTTGATTTTACTCAAAGGCACTTTTTTGGGATGATGTTGGCTTCTGGCACAGAAGGAGCATGTTTCATCTGACACTGCCATACGTTTCTTTTTGGCTTTTCTAAGGGACTTTTGATGTGAAAATAAGCAAAACCAGTGTGTGTGGCAGCAGGAAAAACTCACCCAATTTTATACTTTTAGAAAATGAAGTGCACTGGTGGGAGTTTTTTTAACTGTGGGCTTTTGCTTTTTTTGCTTCCCTCAACATACAGAAATAAAAAGAGGGAGAAAGGCCCTGTAAATACTGTTCAGTTGGGTTTTTAATCGTGATAAATTGCTCCTGCCATCGCGTAGCTGATTTGTAGCACCAACATCGTTTCTTTGTATGTTTGTAATAATGAGATTTTCAAGAAATGCTTTGATTTGTACAAATGACACCTGTAAAAGTGGTTTTAAAAATCCTCATCTGTGGCTGATACTTTGTTGGCTTTGAAATGGGAAAAAGCCAAAACAACCTAAGCACCTTTCCCTGCCTGGAGCTGATTTATCTCCTGCTCTGGGGTTGGGAGTTACAGGAAGGAAATGGTATTTTCCCATTGTTTGGTTTGTTCCTACTTTTCTTTCTATCTTTAAATCCTCCCATCAAGCCTGTTGCTAGGATCCTGGTTACTTGGTTACATCCAGCTTCCCAGGACCCATCCAGCTGTATCTGATGAGGTTTATGCCTGATCTCAGTAAGGGGATACAACTGGCACAGTGAGAGAGACCTGCTCCTTTGGCATGGATGTTTTCCCTTTTCCCATGAGATTTCCATGAAAACTCAGTTGTCCCTTGTCTTTTTCCAAAGAAATCTCCAGAAGTCCGGGAATCCAAAGGGGTTTTAGCTGTTATTCATATCCAGTCCCTGCTCCTGGAGCAGCCCATGGGGATAGCAGCTCCCTCCTGCTGCTACTCCCAGAGCAATGGGGACACTGACCAGTACAAACCATAGTTTCTAATGTTTTTGGTACAGAAGCCACATCCATCTGCCTGCAGGGCAGAACTCCTGATGGAGCACAGGCAGCTCCTGTGGGCCAGGATCACGTTGGCAGTCACCTTCCCTTCATGCCTCTGAACAGTGCAGCTGCAGAGGAAATGAGAGGAAACAGCCTCAAGGTGTGCCAGGGAAGGTTTAGATTAGACATCAGGGAAAATTTTTCCTTGGAAAGGGCTGTCCAGCCCTGGCACAGGCTGCCCAGGGAAGTTGTGGAGTCCCCATCCCTGGAGGAATTTGAAAGCCATGTGGATGTGACATTTTGGGACAAGGGTTAGGTGGTAGCCCCTAGTGCTGGGAGAACAGTTGGACTCAATGCTCTTAAAGATATTTTCCAACCTAAATGATTCCATAATTCTCTTCTCCACCCCACAGATGCTCTGGGCTTCCTCTTCCAGCCCATAAAGCTCTAATGCCAGTGGGTTTTCCCACTGGAGTCTGCAGTGGGGTGACCAACCACAGTGACAATCCAGCTCCTGATCTTCTAGCGGAGCATGTAAGGAAAGGAAACACTGAAACAATATTCCATATCTTACCTGCCCCAGGTGTTCCCTCAGAGTGTTCCTGTATGGTCTCTGCTGCTTCCCTTCGTCCTCAGAATCTGGGCTGCCCAAACCCACCAGCTAGTGAAAGAGGCAGGAGTTGTCCCCAGCCAACCTCTGAGGTAACACACCTGAAACAATTTGCGTTCCCTCGCTGTTTAGGTTTCCTGGAGCACCAGACTTGTCCAGTCAGCAGGCTCATAACCAGGGCACTGTCAATCCCAAAATAATTACCTACTGTTGCAGTTTTTAAATCCCTGCAGAGAGTTAAAAGCCACGTGTATGTGGCACACTTGGGGACATGGGTTAGTGGTGGCCTTGGCAGTGCTGGGCTAAAAGTTAGACTTGATGATCTTAGAGGGCTTTTCTGAACTGAAAAATTCCACAATTCCATCATTTTATGGGATGCTGAAGCTGTTTTGCACTGCGCAGCATCCCTGGCTCCCATCATGGGAGGGTCTGAGCCCCTGGCAGCTCAGCTGTGGTGGCTGGCCACTCCCTGTACCAGGCTGCTGTGAGAGGAGGGAGATGGCTGCTGACAGCCTGAGCCAGCTGCTACGTGAGCAGGAGCATTGGGAGCCAGCCAGGAAAGTGCTGGGGCTGCAGGTTACCTGTCGCTCGCCAGGTGGGCTGACGAGGGGTGAGGAGCTGATGGGGGATCCCTTGCTGCTCCAAAACCTGGAGCTTTCTGCCCAGCCAGCCGTGCTTGGTCCCTTCTGCCCCTGCTCGACATGCAGGAGTTGTCTGTGGGACAAATATCCCCCTGGCACAGCTCTTTGTGTCTTCTGATGGGATGTTTTTATATTAAATATTTGGCAGCATCTCCAGCCCATATCCCCAGCTGGATCATTGCACACCCACAGCCCTGTCCCTCTAATATTCAGAGATTTTGGGGAGGGCAGAAAGGGAAGAAGAGAGACAGCCTCCTTCCCTCTGCCCCAGGACTTTGCTTCCTCTGTGCTGCCTCCATTGATGCAAAGGAAGAGATGGATTTTCCCTTCCAGGCTGATCTGTTGAGCCAGAGCCAACACAGAGCTCATGGCCTCAGGGTGGAATTGCAGAATCATCATGGAATGGTTTGGGTTGGAAGAGACCTTAAAGCTCATCCAGTGCCACCCCCTGCCATGGGCAGGGACACCTTTCACTGTCCCAGGTTACTGCAAGCCCTGTCCAACCTGGCCTTGGGCTCCCAAGGGATGGGGCAGCCACAGCTTCTCTGGGCAGCCTCAGGGCTGAGTGGTGACCAGCAGCACCTCTGCTCGTGCCCCGTATTCAGCAGCTCTGTGGGCTGTGACAGTGCCAAAGAATCAGGTGCTGGAGCTGGACTGAGGTGACTGAGACTAAAACAGCATGTCTGACCCCAGGGCAGTGTGGGGCCACGTTCCCTTGGATCAAATGAAATTAAACCCCCGAATTGTGCCTCTGAAATGACACAAGTGGAAATACAGAAGCAGAAACCTTGAGGTGGCCAGAGCCACCCAGACCCCACAGCCTCAGCACAGGGCCATGTTTGCAAAACACCCTAAAAATAGCCCTGGGAAGGGGACAAGGACAAGGAGCAGTGAGCAGGGACGTTTGAAACTGGCTGTGTCCTCCCTCCCTGCAGAAGCTGGGGCTGTGCTGAGCGTGGCTGTTCCTGCCGTGGGCCGGTGCTGCAGTGCCAAGGAGCACTGACGTTCCCTTCGCTGGCTGGAGCTCAGACGAGGCTGTTGCCAGGCAAATCCTGAGTTGTTTATGCAACTCCTGTTTGTTGGACTTTGCCATGTCGGGCTGTCAGGCAGCACCAGATTGGCACCAGCGCTGTGTCTGGGACAGCCCATGGTTGTGGGGGTGGGTTTTTTTCCCCTTCTTTTCACCTTTTTTTTCTTTATTGTTTTTCTTCTTTTCATTTTTTTTTCTTCTCCTGTCCCTTTGGAGAAGCAACAAACCCAGTAAAAGAATCAGAGAATCCCAGACCATTTTGGATGGAAGGGACCTTAAAGCTCATGTCGTTCTGCCCCCCTCCAATGGGCAGGGACACCTTCCACTCTCCCAGGTTGCTCCAAGCCCTGTCCAACCTGGCCTTGGACACTTCCAGGGATGGGGAAGCTGCAGCTTCTCTGGGCGCCCTGTGCCAGGTCCTCCCCACCCTCACAGGGAAGAATTTCTTACCAATATCCCATCTAACCCTGCCTTCTGACAGTGGGAAGCCGTTCCCCCTTGTCCTGGCACTTCAGGCCCTTGTCCCAAGTCCCTCCCCAGCTCTCTTGGAGTCCCTTTGGGCACTGCAACAGGCTCTAAGGTTTCCCCAGAGCCTTCTCTAGGCTGAACACCCTCAGGTCTCCCAGCCTGGCTTCAGAGCAGAGGGGTTTTAGCCCTCTTCAGAGCATCTCTGTGGCTGCTCCAGCAGCCTTCTGATGCTGGTGGCCCAGAGCCACCACGCACGGCAGGCGGGGCCTCACCTCAGCGGAGCAGAGGGGGTTTCCCTCAGCTTTGTTTTCCTTCTAGCGCCGGGACACATTTCCAGTACTCCCAGTGTTCAATGGTCGGTATAGTGCGGCTGGCGCTGGGTAGACCTGATGTCCGTGTGCTGACCACGCCCACTAGCGCTGCCATTGGTTTGATTGTTGCTCGGTAACCCCAGTTACGAGCTCCCATTGGTCGAGGCGGGCGGGGGCGTGTCCCTCCGCCCGTGCTATGTAAGCGCGGCGGGCGCGGGGGTGGCCGGGCCCTCCGGGGGTACCCGGGGTTGTCCCCTCCGCCCGCCCCGCCAGCCCCGCCGTGCAGCCCGGTGGCCGGCTCGCCGTGAGGCTGGTGGCTGGTTCACCGTGCAGCCCCGCCGGGATGCTGGTGGCCGGCTCGCCGTGCAGCCCCGCGGGGCTGGAGGAGCACCGGGGCTGCGAGGCTCGGCGGGGCGGCCAGGTAAGGGCTCCCGGGCTGCATCGCCCCATCCCCGGGGCACACGGGGTGCAGGCCCCACGGAGGTCCCTCAGGGAGGCGCTGGGGGTGTGCTCTTGCCCCGCGGCCGCGGTCTCCCCCCTGCCCGGGTACCCCTGCCCCTGTCGGCTGCAGGGAGGGGACAAGCCGGGACATGTGCAGAAACCCGCCGGGGTGCAGGAACAGCCCTTTGGCCCATCCATTTGCAGCCAGGCTAAAACCAGGGGTGTTGAGGAGCAGGCTGGGTGCTGGGAGCTCCCGCAGTCTCCTGGGCATGGAGCGGCCCTGTCCAGGCGAGGGGAACTTCGGGTGTCTGGAAGGGGAGACCTTGGGGTCTCCGAAGGTGCCAGGGGCTGGGCTGTGTGTGGGAGCCGGACAGAGCTTATAGGAATGGCCGGGCACAGAGGGAAGTGAGGCATGGGTGTGATGGGATGTTGCACCAGGGAGGGTTGAGGTTGGATATTAGGGGAAAATTCTTCACTGAAAGGGTTGTCCAGCCCTGACACAGGCTGCCCAGAGAAGTTGTGGAGTCCACATCCCTGGAGGTATTTAAAAGACATGTGGATGTGGCACTTGGGGACATGGGTTAGTGGTGGCTTTGGCAGTGCTGGGGTAACAGTTGGACTTTACAATCTCAGAGGGCTTTTCCATCCTGAACTGTTTCATGGTTCTGATTCCCTATCAGTGGAAGCAGGAGTGGATATTATTTGGTGGTGGCACAGCAAGGGTTAAGCACAGCACCCCAAGGATTCCTTAATGCAGCAAAACACTAGGAGCCTCTTGCAAGAAGGATTAAAAGCACCTTCCACGGTCACCCTGAGATATCACTGGAAAGGAGTGGCTGGGCTGGGAACCCTGGTTCCTGCTGGGGGCTGGAAGTCCTGCTGTCTGTCCCATGAATTTGCCTAGCCAGGATCTGGTGCTGTCCCCTGCCAGGGACTCTCTTGGGCCGTCAGACAGTTCTTTCTCCTCAAACCCTGAGTCAGCACGGAACTAAGGGGCCAACTCAGCATCAGGAGCCTGATCCCGCGGCCACCCCAGTGCTTCCGTGGTGACTCAAGGCAGGAGCATCCCACGGGAGCCATTGGGTGAGGGCACTCCTGGCTTTGCCCTGGCTCTGTCCCGGTGCCGTGTCCCGCTGCCCGCCGCATGGGGAGCGCATGGCAGCACTGACAGCTGCTCTGGTCACTTCGTGCCATCCTACACCCCTTTCCTACTCAGGAGAAGGTGCCGGGCTGCACCTTCCACCTCCACAGGGATTTGAATTATGCCGTTATGTCCCCCTCTATGGGTCTGTGGGAGCAGCTCATCCAGTTCACCCAGTAACTAACTGGGTGCTGTGGGAGCACAGCTGCCCACTTCCAGCCCTGAGGAGTGTTGGGGCAGAAAGGACCTGAACCCCGTGCTTGGAGCAGGGGGAGCCCCTGTAAGTAAGGGCTCATTTCTGGATTAACTGTGTTAATTAATTTGGAGAGGAGTGGGAGGAAATGGCATTTTGTGCCCAGGGAGGGGTTAGTGGGACCCTTGGGCGCGGTGTCTTTGCTGGTGATCATAACCACAGTGCCGTGGCTGTGCTGCTGCTGATCCCCACTGCCGTCCTGCGGGACCTCCGTGTCCCATTTCTCCCCGTTTTCTTCCCACGGAGGTGTAAACCGCGGCTCGGGAGTGGGGTCACGGCAGCCCCGGTGTCCCGGGGTGTCACACACGCCCGGGAGCAGAGCAACATCCCAGCGCGGTTTCATCAGGCGCTGCCAGCCTGACGCAAAGGCTGTGGGGGCGATGGCCCCGTGGCCCGTGCCGGGTGTCTGCCTGAGTCAGCCTTTCCGGTGACGCTGACGGGGATATTCCGTGGCTGCGGTGACTCCTGACTGCTCCTTCCTTCCTAGGAAAGAGGAATCGAGGCTCCCCGGCAACTGGCAAAGGGCCCCAGCACCTTCATTCCCCTGGAAGAGGTAAAGTGATGGGGATGGACTTCGGTGGTGGTCTCCTTCACCCTTCCCTGCTGTGGGTGGGGGGACAGGAAGGACTCCCAGCCCTCAACTTCCTAGTGGCTGGTGGGGGTGGGATGCTGGGGAAGGAGGAAGAGGTGGAGAGGGGTCACCAGCCCAGGCAGATCCTTGTGGTATTGTGGAGGAGTCATTCTGGAGGTTGGGGGAACAGCTGTGTTTCCCCCTGGTGTTTGCCTACTCTGCCTGTGCCTCAGTTTCCCCACTCGTCCAAACACATCTGTGTTTCTCCTGTCATGCAAAGACCTCCACCCTTGCCCTGGCCCCCCTCAAAATTCTGCCTTGAAATCCCCAGGGCACCTGAGCCCTATCTGAGCACCCACGTGCACTCTCCCAGATGTTCCTTCCCAGGCAGAGATAGCGCCGTGGTTTCGTCACCACGCTGGGGGGGGCTGACCCCCATCTCCTCCTCTGCGCTCCAGAGCCCAGACAAACAACCCAACCTACAGGCTGAGCCGGACGGGCTGTGTGGGATCTGTCATGGAGACCCCCAAACACCCCCTGCCCCCCGGGGCTGAGGATGGGGAGATGGGCAGCAGGGGCCACCGGCGGTGTCCGTTCCGGAGGCGGGGAACTTCCAGTGGGGTGAGGATCTGATCTTGGTGCTCTTGAGTGCCTGGGTCCTGCTTGTTGAGGGGTCCTCCTGTAGGTTAGGGGGATGTTGGCAAGAGCAGGGGCCTTACAGCTCACAGTCCCTTCACTTCCCTCCTCTCTTCATTCCACAGATCCCACAGGAAGGTGGGGAGAGCAGCCTGCACCAACTCCTCAAGGCCTTTGTCTCGGCAGGCAGGGTGGACCACATCGCCATGGTCATGGGGCTGCACCCCCAGTACCTCAGCAGCTTCTGGAAGACCCAGTACCTCCTGCTGCGCATGGATGGGCCCCTGCCCTACCACAAGCGCCACTACATCGCCATCATGGTGAGCAGCAGGGCCCTTAGGGTATGGGGACACACGGGGCTATGTGGGGTCCCAGCACTTCTGCTGGGGAGGCATTTGGGACCCCACAGATGGGCCCCTCTCTGGTCTGACATCCCAAAAGCTTGGGAGCCCCTTTGGGGCTGGTATCCCCCCAGTGTACCCCAACACCCTCCCTCCAGGACCCCTGGGGACTGGCATTGATAGTGAGGGGGGAAATCCCTCCTGCCAGGAACTGTATTCCTAGGGAAAATCCTCCAGGAGCAATGTGGGGAGGAGTGGGCTCCCTGTCTTGGCTTCTCTAAAGGCTTGGAGGAGGGTTGGGGTCCCCCAGGCAGTGCTGGGGGCTGACTGCTGGCTCTCCCCACAGGCAGCAGGCCGGCACCGGTGCTCCTACCTGGTGGGGTTGCACATGGGGGAGTTCCTGCAGGTGGGGGGCAACCCTACGTGGCTGCAAGGGCTGCACTGTGCCCCCCAAAAACTCCGAAACCTCAATGAGATCAACAAGCTGCTGGCACACCGGCCCTGGCTCATCACCAAGGAGCACATCGAGGTGAGAGCTGATGCTGCCAGCACAGATCCCCCCCAAAACACACTGTTTGACCCCGGGGCCACTTTCCTTCTTGCACAGCTCCTAGGGTTTAACCCTTTCAGGGCTGAAGGAGTCAGTGGGAAGGGGTGACTTGCCCCTGGGCGGGTCTGTGGGTGAGGCACTTCCCAAACATGCTCCTGTGTCCCTGCCCTTGGCTTGCCCTGGCACTGGGCTGTGGTGAGGGTACAGCTGAGGGCTGGGGGGGTCTCTCCAATCTCCACTGTGTGTCACAGGCTCTGCTGAAGCCAGGGGAGGACAGCTGGTCGCTGGCAGAGCTGGTGCAGGCGCTGGTGCTCCTCACCCACTACCACTCGCTCGCATCCTTTGTCTTTGGCTGCGGCATCAAACCCGAGGAGGACCAGGATGTGGGGAACAGCTGCTGGCCCCCTTTGCCCCACAGTGACAGCAGCCCTGCCTCTGATGACAGCATGGGGGACGCTGGGGTAAGAGGGTCTTTGCCTTGCAGGGGTGTGAGTGCACCGTGGGGTGCTGGAAGCTTTATGGAGCTTCCCCTGGGAATCCTAGAATGGCTTGGATTGGAAGGGACCTTAAAACCCATCTTGTTCCACCCCCTGCCATGGGCAGGGACACCTTCCAATAGACCAGGCTGCTCCAAGCCCCACCCAGCCTGGCCCTGAGCACTTGCAGGGATGGGGCAGCCACAGCTTCTCTGGGCACCCTATGTCAGGGCCTCCCCACCCTCACAGGGAAGAATTCCTTCCCAATATCCCATCTATCCATGCCTTCTGACAGTGGGAAGCCATTATCCTGTCCCTCCAGGCTCTTGTAAGTCCCTCTCCAGCTCTCCTGGAGCCCTTTTGGGCTCTGAGGTTTCTCCAGAGCCTTCTCTTCTCCAGGCTGAACACCCCCATCTCTCCCAGTCTATCTCCAGAGCAGAGGGGCCCAGCTCTCGGAGCATCTCTGTGGCCTTTACTGCGAACAGCAGATGGTTTAGAGCCCTGCAGTACCTTCCACATCCTACACAGGACTTCCCCCTCCTCCCAGGCCTGGGGATGGGTCATGGGAGCTGCTGGAATCTTGGCAGGACAAACACAGAGGGAGATGCTTGTTTGAGCAGCCCTGGGGGTCCCCCGAGTGCCCACGTATCTGGGCTTGGGGGCCCCTCTGGTTGACAAAGGGCAGGGTTGACCCTGCCCTGTGCTTCCCCAGGGCACAGACACCATGCAGGAGGTGGAGGTGCTGATGGAGAGGATGAAGCTGCTGCAGGAAAACCAGCGGGAGGAGGAAGGAGTCACACAGGAGGAGATGGCAACACGCTTCGAGCTGGAGAAGACAGAGAGTTTTCTGGTCCCTTCCTCAGGTGAGGAGGTGCAGGGGGCAACTGTCTGGGGGCAGGAGGCAACTGTCTGGGGGCAGGAATTCCCCATGGTCCAGGGGAGCCTGGGGAGGGGGGAAGGAACCAGTACCTGCCTGAGGGATCAGCTCTCCAGTGCAGCGCTGGCTCTCATCTGGGCTCACAGCCACTGTGGTGGTACCTTGTAGATATTTTGGATCCCTCCCTGCAGTCCAGCATCCGCTGCTTCCTGGAGGACCCCGAATTCGGATACAAGGACTTCACACGGAGGGGGGAGCAGGCCCCCCCCACCTTCCGTGCACAGGTGGGTGCTCAGCAGGGGCTCAGGTCTGGGGGGTGGCTCCTGATGATCTTGGATTTGTTCCCAGGATTGTGGAGAGTGGGTGAAGGGCTGGAGCTGAGCAACCAGGTGCTAAGAATTGTGGGGAGGTGTGAACTTAGAGGGTGACCCCCACTTATGTACCTGGCTTTGGGGAGTGTCGTGGTTTAAGCCCAGATGGAGATGAAACACAACACAGCTGCTCACTCAGCCCCCACTTTCTCCTCCCCAACCAGGGGAGAAGAATCAAAATAAAACTTGTATGTTGAGGTAAGAACAGTTTAATAATTGAAAATAAAGTAAAATACACTAATAATAATGGTAAATAATGATAATAATGTCAATGAAAAGGGAAAAAACAAGTGATGCACACTGCAATTGCTCAGTTCCTGCTGACTTATGCCAGACCCCTCTTTGCAACCCCAGATTGGCCCCTTCCAGGTAACTCTCCCCACTTTATATACTGGGCATGATGTTCTCTGGTGTGGAATACCCCTGTGGTCAGTTTGGGTCACGTGTCCTGGCTATGCTTTCTCCCACTGGCAGAGCCTGAAACAAGAGGAATAAACCCAAACCATCAGTGTGTTACCAACACCCTTCTCATTCCAAATCCAAAACCCAGCATTGGAACAGCTGCTGAGATGAAATTCTCTCTGCCTGAAAGCAGGACAGAGGGACCCCACTTTTCCCCACCAAACCCCTACCCCAGCATTCTTTTTCCATCAGGATTACACCTGGGAGGACCACGGCTACTCCCTGATCAACCGCCTGTACCCGGATGTGGGACAGCTGCTGGATGAGAAGTTCCAAGTGGTTTACAACCTGACCTACAACACCATTGCCATGCACTGTGGTGTGGACACCTCCATGCTGCGCCGGGCCATCTGGAACTACGTCCACTGCGTCTTTGGCATCCGGTACATCCCCAAAATGTGGCTGGAGTTTCTTCTCTGCCTTGGCAAGAGCCCAGGAGGAGGTTCAGTGACTTGGTCTTGGTTAGAGTGTTGCTGCTGCTTCCCCAAGGCAAAGTGATGCTGTTGGTGGGCTTGGCTGAGGTTCAGAACAGCCTTGGGAAAGGAGAATTTAGTAAGAAATTACTATAAGGGTGATGAGGCTCTGGCAGAGTTTGCCCAGAGAGGTGGTGGAATCCTCATCCCTGCAAGTGTCCAAGGCCAGGTTGGACAGGGCTTGGAGCGTCCTGTGATAGTGGAAGGTGTCCCTGCCCATGGCAGGGGGTGGCACTGGATGGGCTTTAAGGGCCCTTCCAACCCAGTCCATGGCTCTAGGAGTGCACAAGGCTTGTGGCTGCAATAACATCCTCCTCTCCCCAGCTACGACGACTATGACTACGGGGAGGTAAACCAGCTCCTGGAGCGCAACTTGAAGATCTACATCAAGACAGTGGCTTGCTACCCAGAGAAGACAACCAAGCAGATCTATACACAGTTCTGGAGGCACTTCAAACACTCAGAGAAGGTGCTGCCCCGTCCCTTCCCCTCCTGACAGGGTGTTTGGGGGTGCTGACCCCATGCCCTGACTCTGCTCTCACCATAGGTGCACATCAACCTGCTGCTGCTGGAGGCACGGATGCAGGCGGCTCTGCTCTACGCCCTCAGGGCTGTCACCCGCTACATGACCTGAGCTGCCTCTGCTCTCTCCTCCTCCTTCTGCCCTGGCTGTGTGGGAAAGGCCAGGGGGCAGCTGGTACCCCGAGAATTCGTCTGGAGTGTTGTCTCCCTGCTTAATGGGCTTAGAGCGGTGGAAGGAAAGTGGGAGCTTCCTTGCACTTTCTGCCAGGAAAGAGGAGCCCCCCAGAAGCCATCAGTGCTGAGAAGACCCCAGAGTGCTGCCCTGGGCTTGGCAGAGCTGCACGTGCTCCACTGCTCCGTGCCTTTTCGGGGTTAGCCTGAATGAAGCCAAACTGGGATGTCGGTGAGTGCAGTACTGGTGTCACAGCCCTGTGACACGTCCTGGCACCAAGGCTGCCACTGCAGAGGACTGTCTCCCTGCCAGAGATGGCCAGAGGACATCAGGGGCTTCATCCCTGCTTTTTGGGTCCTGCTGTGCTGGGAGACACAGCTGCTGGTGGGGGTGCTGCCCAGGCACACCCCTCCCTACCTTTCTGCCTCATCCCGTGCAATTTGAGATGTGAAGTGCCTTTAACCTAAGTGCCAGGTCAGGAGCAGGGAAAGGGTAGAAATACCTGAGTGTGTTTTACACCTTTTTGCATTGTTTTCCAACCACTGGCACATCTCCACTGCCTCAGCTTTAGGGGCTGAGGTGGGGAGCTGTGCTGGGGCATGAGGCTCTCTCAGCCCCTCTCCTGCTGTGAGGGTGGCGGGGTGGGATGGGGTGACCAAGGTTTTATCCGGACATGCCAGAGCATTCCCAGCAGCACAGGTTGCCAGGGAGGTGCCTGTTGGGGAGCAGGATCCAGGGCCAGCAGCATCACCACCCTTGGTTTGGCTGTTGAATCATAGCTCCAGTTATTTCTATATTTTTTGGGTATATTAACTCCTGACTAGGCATGGAAATGCCTTTGTAAATTTGCTATGAATCTTGTTTGAAAAAATAAAGTAGTTCTTTTTTTTTTCTCTTTCTCTTTTTCCTTTTTCACTTTCCCTGGGTCAGCCCAGGAGCTGATCCTGTATGGCATATATAGAAGGCAGTGCTGCAGGAGAGTGCCTGGGAGCATCCCTGAGTTGTCCAAGGGGGGATGTGGGAGGCCTGAGAACTCCCCTCTTGCCTGAGGGCAATGGGTTTGCCTTCAGTGAACTCTTCTCATGATGATTGTTTCATGTCCAAATCCTGGCTGTCACATCTTCCTGGAAAGCCAGGATTTGGACACGACACTCATCCCCCTGTGGGAGTCCCAGGGGCCACTCGGATCCCCTGCAGTGGTGCTGGGTGGATGAAGCAGCACTGGGGACACCCCAACCCCATGAGGTGGAGCCCAGCACGTATCAGGGTGTGGGCAGGAGCCCCTGGAAGCTGCTGATAAGATCCCTGAGGAGGGGCTAGTTCTGCATGGGAGGTGCTTCCCTGTGTGCCTCAGGAGCCGGATCCTGGGGCTGGGTGGGACTTTCTGCCCCTGCAGCCACGGAGGACCTGCCGTGCTGCCTCTCTGAGCAGGCATGTGGAGGGCAGTGGGGCCAGAAGGGAGGCTTGGTGAGAGTTTGCTGGGGATGTAGAGGGGAGAAGGGTTTGAGGGCAGCTTTTTCTGGGAAACTGATGCAGCAGGAAAGGGCTCCCTGGCCTTTGCCAGTTGTATCAAAGTTCCTGGTGGAAATAACAGCAGAGCCCCTACAAGGTGCTGTACTTTTTGGGTGTCACTCTGCAGCACCAGAGAACATTGTGTGGGGGCTTGGGGAGCTGAGCCAGCCCTGGGGTCTCCTTTAGCTCATAGCCTGGGTCATTGCATCAGTTTAACCCTCTTGGTTTTTTCAGCTGGTCTGAATTATAAACCAATAAATACTTCATCTGGGGCATAACCTAAGCCTGCAATTTATGTACATATCTATAATTTCTCAGTAGCTTTCACTATTGTCTTGCAGGGCTGGTGTGTTAATAATCTCCCTACCTGTCACTGATAGCTGTGATCCCAATTGATGCTATTTGTTTTTCACTACACTTGCCCTCAATTTAAAAACCTAATGCGTTAGTGGTGTTTAACACACATCAAAGCAACAAGAAATAATAGTAGTAATAGTAATAATAATAATAATCTGTGCTGAAGGAGCACTTAAAGACTGATGGAGCCCAAAGTGCTTTGCAGAATCGGCATTAGTGGTGCTGAGCTGCCCTCACTGTGCAGGAGTTCGTGTGGGGCTGGAGATGAGGAGAAATATCTGTGCCCTGAGTCTGGACAGCCCATTCCCTACAGATGCAAGCAGAGACCTGGACCCACTGCATGGGCTGGAGATGGATAATTATAGAGCCATGGAATTGTTTCGGTTGGGGGAAACCTTAAAGATCATCTTGTTCCAAGCCCCCTGTCATGGGAGGGGATAAATTGAGGCTTAAGACAAAGCAGCTGCAGAAGCACTGGGGCACCATTTGGCTCAAGTGAGTGGTGGGTGGGCACAGGTCTCTGTCCTGGCTCTTGCCCATCTCCATGTCTGCTGTGGGCAATCAATGCCCTGTGTTTCCGTGGGATCCCATCCTTCCCAGGGGTGAGCAGCTACCTCAGCAAAGCCTCTGCTGTGGTCACCTTGGACTGTGATGGAACTGAGCACCAGAGCTCCCAGTTCTGCCACTGCCTTAGCTCATAAGAGCAGAAAGTATCCTGCCCATGGAGCCCAAAAGATGCCCTGACATCCTCTGTGCCCAGTGCCAGCCCTGGCATAACCTACCCGTTGGTGGGTACCTTGGAGTACCAGCGGACCCTGGGAGTGCAGGGTCTCTCCCCAAGCCCCTCCCAACTGAGCTCCATCCTTGCAGACACAGCAGAAGAGCTTGGCAGGGTGGGGGTCCACAAGCTCCCAGCCCTTCCCAAGTAAAAAAGCTGATTGCTTTGGATTTAAGGTGATAGTAGGGCTGTCAGGATGTAGCCAACAACCTATCCTCGCTGGGGATAAATCTGTTTTTTTTTCCCGGGAAATGCGCGGGCTCTGGGCACCTCAAATGTCTGCTGGAGCATTTAAGTCCTTGGAAGCAGCCGTGCAGCAGGGCTGGGACCAGCTGGAATTCAGGATGTGTCCCCGAGTTGCTGTCACCGTCCGGGATCGGGGTGCCTACCCCGCACCCCCGGCTCTGAGACAGCCGGGGATGAGCACCGCGGTGGGTGCAAGGGGGTCCCCAACACTTGCCGAGATAACGGAGGGCACAGACCGGCTCCACAGCCCGGAGCTGTCCGGGGGAAGGGGGGATCTCTGAACATGGGCAGGTGAGACCGGCCCGGGGCTGGGGTTCGGGACTCGCCGGTGACCCCCGGTCCCCCCGCGGCCGCCCCAGCGCCTCCGCCCGCCGCTCCACGGCTTCCCCGGCTCGGCAGCGCCGCTCGCTGGGAGTCGGAGGGAGCTACGGACCGGCCGCTGGAACCAGCCCCGCCGCGATCCTGCCGCTGGGAGCCTTAGAACCCCGGAATCCCAGAATGGTTGGGGTTGGAAGGGACATTAAAGCTCATCTCGTTCCACCTCTGCCCTGGGCAGGGACACCTTCCACTGGAATAGGCTGCGCGTTGGGGGTGTTCGTGCCAGCCGCTCCCTCCGGAGCGGATCTTCAGGGTGAGATTTCCTTTGCCGGAGTGTTAGAGGCTAAATCCACCTCCGAGGTAACGCAGGGAATCATCTCAGGCTTCGGGTAAACCCCAAACCCAAAGCCTCATCCTAGACCTCCCAACACCCCATTACCCCCCATGCCAATTCTCCATGATCCCTGTCACCCTCTGACCCCAAAGCCCCACTCCTACACCCCCATCACCCCCTACACTAAGCCCCCAAACCCAAAGCCTCACCCCCACACCCAGCAACCTCCACCCCAATCCCCCATGACCCCTTATTCCCTGGCCTCAGAGTCTCGCTCCAACCTCCCCCATCCCTCTCCCCAAATCCCCTCTTGTCCCTTGACCCCAAAGCCTCACTCCAAACGCCCCCAAACCCCCGCACATCCACTCTTCCCTGTTCCGGGGGGTGTGTCCTCCCACCCGGGGCGGGCACCCCCGGCCGCACTACATCTCCCGGCATGCCCCGCGCGCGGCTTCCGGTGGGGCGGCCCGGGAGCGGCGGCGGCGGCGGCGGCGGCAGGTGAGGCCGGGCGGGGGCCGGGAGCGCCGGCACGGCCGGGGAACCCCGTCGGGGGAAGGACGGGGCCGGAGCCCCCCCCGGCTTGGCCCTGCCGAGCCCCCTGCCCAGGGGCAGCGCTCTGGGTCGGGGGGCGAGAGGGGGCGGTCGCTGGGGGGGACCCCGGGGATGCGGCGGGAGCGCTGGGGGTGTCCGGGCGCTGCGGGCGGACCGTGCCGGGGGCGTCCCGGCGGGGTCGGTCCACGGGGACCGGCTGGCGGGTCAAACACAGTCCGCACGCCGGTTCTGAACGCAACAAGCGGAGTTCCCATCCCTGTTCGCTGCTGTCCTCCGAAGGACAATTCGGAAACTCTGAACGGCTTGGTCTGGGACTGCAGTAAAACCCGGTTTTTCGTCCCTGCTGCCCTCCTGTGCCTTGTCCTGTGAGTGTTTCCAGCTTCCCCAAAGTTCTCTCTGAGGCAGCCCATTGGTATTTCTTTGTTTGCTCTCTCCTGCCTTAATGTTGACTGAAATTTGAAACGTCCCCGCTGTGCTTTCTGGCTTAATTGTTCTTTCCCTCTGTTTGCATGCAGATGAATTATTTACCTCTCTGCCTTGCATTGGGTTGTGTTTGTCCAGGTGGAGGTAGGTGAGGGCTTGGTGCCCTTCTCAGGGGCTGAAATGCTGCAACAAAGGTGAATGATGTGAGAAGGTGCTCAGCTGAGGATGAAATGAACTATAAAGCTCCTTCAGCTTTAGACTATTTAAATGCCACTTCCACAAGCCTAGAAAGAGAAGTGGGAGTCAAAGGATCCCAGAATGGCTTGGGTCAGAAGGGACCTTAAAGCTCCTCTTGTACCACCCCCTGCCATGGGCAGGGACACCTTCTGCTTTCTCCCAGGCTGCCCCAAGCCCCATCCAACCTGCCTTGGACACTTCCAGGGATGGGGCAGCTTCAGCTTCTCTGGGCACCCTGTGCCAGGGGCCTCCCCACCCTCACAGAGAAGAATTTCATCCCAATATCCATCCAAATCTCCTTGTTTAGTTTAAAACTGTTCCCCTTGTCCTGTCGCTTTCTGCCTGCATAAAAAGTCACTCTCCTTTTAATAATCTTCTTTCAAGTATTGGAAGCCTGTAGTGAGATCTCCCAGGAGCCTTCTCTTCTCCTTGTAATTGCTGCTTTATTGCTTAAAGAAACCTGGAATTGTACAGGAGTGAGTGTTAAACTTGAAGTTTCCCAATCTTCCTGTTTTTCAAAAGCAAGTCCTGGGAAGAAGCAGGTAAGGGAATTGATGAAGTTTCCATAGTCCACTTTTGGTGGGTAAAGGATGTTTAGCTGAGTTAGTTTGATGTGCTGTAGGTGTTGCAGGGGGGTATAATGAGATTCCTCTCCCTGCTGTGATTTCCTCAGGAATGCCTGATGCTCTTCAAACAGACCTTTTAAACGAATCCAAATTGCTTCTAAGAGCAAACAACACCTAAATCATAAACTTACATGGAATTAAATTCCTATTTGTGAAGACTGCAAAAAAGGGCAAAATAGAGCTAGAGTGAGGCTGATCCTGAGGGACGAGGCTGGCACAGTTGCAGCAACTGAAGCTGAGTATCTGGACAGGGGTGGCAACAAAACCCCCCTCATTCAGGGTAGGTTTAAACCTGTTCTTGCAAACAGTGCTGGGAATGACTGCGCTGTTCCCTCCCAAGTCAAGGTGGTTTCAAATGTGTCAGTGTGTCCTTTCACAGGTGATGCTCTTATCTGATAATGTATCAAGAGTGGTTTTGCAAGGAACATTTTCTTTCTGGATTACCAAGAAATGAGCTGTGTCTGAGCATACACAGAAATGAGCATACTCAGGTCCTGGGAGATGGAGTGGGAGTCCTGTTGGGAGCACGGGGCAGTGCTACAAACAAGGGGAATGTGATTGCATCCTTGTTTCCATGCTGCTGGATCAGTGATCTGTGATTATGCAGCCTTCTACTTCATTCAATCACTGGTTAATTTGATTTCCAGTTTAATTTGATGACAGTTTTGAGAGCCAAATCATTTGTATTTAAACAAATGGCTTCTATTTTGATCAAATTTCATTGTGTTTGGCATGTGTTGGAGCATTATATGTATTAAAAATCGCTGAGACTGTGGTTCCTGCTGGTTTATTAGCTGGTGATGAATATTCAGTTACAAGCAATACAAAACCTGTGTCTGCCCAGGGGTGGGGGGACTTGAAGCAGAACTGGGTTTTTCTGGCTGGTCTCAGTGATACAATGAGTGAAGAAAGCTGCCAATATCCTTGGGATCACTTGGATTACCTCAAAACATGTCATTTTTCTGGCAAAACTGGAACTTTGGGCTGCAGGGAAGCTGGTGGGGCTGTTTGGGGCAAAGATGTCATCCATTAAAGTGGGAGTGAAGATGCTCCGGGTCATTCATAATCAGTTCCCTAATTCTCTTTAACAGTGATTTTTTTTTTGCATACAAATACCATGTGGGTTTATTTTTCTGAGTGTGAGAATGCCTTCATTTTTTGCTGGCAAGTTTGTAGCCCGTGGAAAACTAAAGGATGTGCAACTGCAGCAGTGTTGGGCCTCGGCTTTGTGTCGAGGGGGAAAAAGCCCTTTCAGAGATCTATTTTTATCAGTTAATTAGTCGCTCTTGCTGACGTGTCAGTGCCGTGGTGATAACTAGTCCCAGTTCTTGCCTGCAGTGGGGTCATGGTTAGGCAAGGAATGCAGCAGCCAGCATGGCTGCTCATCCCCATGGCTGGAAGGTTAACTCCTTCCAAACTGTGCCCCTGAACCCAAGGGCACATTGCATGTGAGGAGCAGAATACACAGAATTTTGTCAGTCTTCAGCAGAGGTGCTTTCCCAATGGTGACTGCCCTTAGTTTTTTTTCTGTCCCTGGAGGATTTACTGTGTTTTTGTAAGAGCTGAGGTGTGGAGGTTTCTGTGATTTTGCCAATGGCTGGGTGACAGGCCTGGAATCAGAGGTAAAGGGCTGCAGATTTCCCAATTCTTGCTCTTATCTGCTGGTTTTGAATGACTCAGGGTTGGAAGGTGACCAGGCAGAACATCTAGTGATGACACATTGGTATTTTTGCTCCTTGTAGAGGAGGAATTGCTGTTTTCCTGATTTCAAAATGACAAAGCCCTTAACCTGAAAATTCTTGTGTTGTTCATTCTATTGCTTGTGGTGTCACTTGGTTTTGATTCTCAGCTGTGCTGAGATAGAGAGGTGAGAGGCAGCTTTGGTCCCAGCTATAGCCTGGTTGTCACTGCCTGATCTTTGTTTATTGGTGACACTCTGCTCTTTCTGCTGAGCATGGGAGATGGGGGAGGGAGGGCTGTCTGCACAGAGAGGCTTTAAATGCTATTTGCCAAAAGAACAGACTTCATCTCCTAACTTGAATCGAGTTGAGAGAAATAACACGAAGCACTGGTGGCAAAGACATGAAAATTGAGAGCAGTCCAAATGGTTTCTCTCTGCTGAACCCTGGAAATAGATTTATTATTTCTTTTCCCCCAGCCTTTGGCTGGCAGCAGCTTTGGAGGAGTGGGGGAAGGGGTAAACAGATTGTTAACTTTATTCTTTTGTGTTTGTGCTTTTGGCACACTGATTCCAAAGCACAGTTAGGAATTGCTCACCTACCAGCTGCATGGGGAAGTTCTGCAGTTGTGATGGGCAATTCATTATCAAGGACTAATTAGCCACAGCTGCTGAGTGTCATGGGGCAAAACAGGGTGCACTGCTGAGGTCGGTTTGTGCAAGCCTGGCATTTCTGTGCTAAACACATAGTCGGTCCTTTTGAAACACTTTTGGGAAAAATCATTGGACTTGGGTAAAGTTTAAGTGCTGTTAGACCTGAGGGTTTGAACCTTTTCACTGTCAGCTCCAGAAAGCTGCTGCTAAAAGCAAGAATCTCTTGGCTGCCAGTACCTAAAGGTTTTCCTTTAGTTACCCAATCCCCAAGAATTAACCCCTTAATTAGAGCTGTGTTGCCACAGCCTTAGTGGTCCAAAATCCATCACGATTAATCCCCACCATTGATTTAAATCTATGGAAGCCCATATGGGCTTCCTTCATCACCTCAAAGCTGTCTGTGGGAGTGGTGAACCTCTTTTAATATGCTTTTCTCTCCTCCATTCTCTCCCTTGGCTTTTATGGGTGCAAGCAAGGAAAATTTGGCCCAGATCGTACAGAGAAGCCTGGATTTGTAAACTTTGCTCCCAGTTTGGGAGGCACTGACTTGTCTGGTGTCTTCACAGTGTTTAGTGGTCAGTGTTTAGGGCCATGCTCACACCTCTCAGTGGGTGAACACTGTGTTTCAGAGGGTGCAAAAAAAAAAAAGTTGTTGCTGGATGTGGCCTTGAGGTTGGGATCACAAGCTGTGTCTCAGGCTGTGCTCATGGAGGTGAAGCTTCCAGAGGTGTTTATGGATGGGGGATAAAGCCAAAGGTTGTCACCCTTGGAGTATTTGTGCTTTGAACAAAGCATGTCACTGTGTTTCCAGGAGACTTTGGCTGTGCTCACGAGCCTTTGAAGGCTGTGTCCTCTCGACTAATCCTTCTCTCCTGCTCAAAATCACATCAGGGGTGTCTGTCACCAGCTGAACTCTCTGCTGTAGGTCGGTGGGATCTGCTCTCCTCACTGCAAGGGGGATTTGGTCAATGTTATTGCTGTGTTGGCAAGAGCTCCCCTGCAGATGCTCAGAAGTGTTGCTGGTGGTGTGTTATCGATTCCTCTCCTTTCCAGAGCTGTCTAAAAGTTTTTGCTGGTTTGCTGCAGTGCCAGGATGCACAGGGAGCAGGTTTGCAGGTACAGCTGACACCTGCCAAGCCTTTGGATCCCAGTGCAGGAGAGACTTAGGTGGGTTTGTGCAGGGATAGAAGCAGGGTTAGGAGGGTTTGAGCTGGTCTTTGGTGGCTGCCTTAAGTTCTGTGGGAATGCATTTTTAAAGCTGCTTTGCTGCAATGTTGACAGTGGGAATCTGGATGGATCCACAGAATGTTTGTTCCATATTCCTGGAGGGATGACCTTGTGCTGATGAGGTTATCTCCATCAGCTGAGACTGAGGAGGAGGATAATTACTGAAAGAGTGACAAGCTGTCAGAATTGTGCTAGCAATTTTGGGCTTTTATTTTTGGCAATATTAAGTTTAGTGTCTGTTGCAAACCAGGTGTAATTGACTGCTGTGTGGGAAACAGGAGAAGCAGGAAAAGAGCTGTTACAGAATCATGGAAAATGCTGAGTTGGAAGGGACCCATCAGGGTCATGGAGTCCAACTCCCACTGGATTTGTTCCCTTGTAAAGGGTGTTTGTCTGATGCCAGAGGAGAACACATAATTAGAGGCAAAGTCTTCCTCACTTATATTTTTTGATTAGCAGCAGGTGAGAAGTGGCAAGCAACCTGTATGGCCACGGAAGCTTCATTTACCTTGTGCTGAGAGTTAAATTAGTGCTTACATCCTGTTCCTGACTTGCTCTGTATCCTGTTCCTCCTGCCTGCAGATCAGGGCCAGAGGTGGGGCAAGGTCATAGAATTTTTCATCTTATATTTCCAATTCAGTTTTTAACAGACTCACATTTATGGACAGAAGCTCTGTGACTGCAGGTGTCTGTAAATGGGATTTCTCCTGGCTCAGCTACACCTTCCTGAAGCAGTATCTACCTCTGGGTGAAGTTGTCAGAGGAGTGTGTCCACTTCTCCTGGCTCATACTGTTTTCCAGCAGTTTTGGAGTTAGTGATGGCTTCAAGCCCCTTGGCTTTTCTGTACCTGTTCAGGTCAAGGCAAAGGCAGTTAACAGAGGGCCAGCAGTGCTGCAGCAGCAAGGGAAACTTGAGGAAAAGTCTTACCTGGCACCTAACATTATAAAAAGTAGGGTTTTGCTATTATTGTTCTATTTCACTTGTCTTTTATAAATACAGGATTTTTTTTTCCTGACTATGAGGATAAATAGTTTGCAGGGAAGAACTTTCTGGGACTGTAAAACTTTGTTCATGCAGGGACTGCTCAGTTGCTGATACCTGAGGTCAGGCTGGATTCTTCTGTCCCTCAGCCAGCAATTCTGTTACTTGGCATTGTTAATTATCCATTTTCTCTGGGGGTGTTGGTGGGCTTACACAAAATGCATCTGGAGGAAAGAGAGGGGGGGAATTTTCAGGTTGAATTTATTAAGCTGCCTGTGTGAGGTGTCCTGAATGTGCTGCAGTTTGGTCACCTACCAAAACCTGTGTGAGCACATCAGGCTGGGGAAGTGGGATGGGTTGTTGTGAGTCTGGATCCCCAAAATGAATGTGACACTAGTGATTACACTAATCAGTATTATTCCACATCTGTTTCTAGCCTCCAAATGAAGCCTGCAATCTGTATTTTAATCACTTTGTTCTCTCTACTTATCAACTGAGTCCAGGGAAAATAAGGATGCTCAGGTGGACAGGAGGCCTGGTTTAGCTCCCAGCTATGTTGTTGCTGTAGTGTTTGATTTTTCCTTATTTTTCCTTATTTCATCCTTCTGTCTGTCCTCTCCAAAATTACCTGTGCTTAGTGAGGCTGTAGTCATCCTCCTGTTTATAGCTAGAGGGACAAATTAATTCCTCTCAGCCTTAAGGGCCATAATTAGCAGCCAGGTTCTACTGGTCTAGTCCCATCTTGCTCCGTGTCGTATGGTGTGTGGGTGGGCCTCTTAGTAAATGGAGTATGAATAACAGAAGGAAGTGTTTGAACAGCAGGTATGTTGGGAAGTTACAGCATCAACTGTGCTGAAGGAGTTGGTTCTTGATTTTCACCTTGTCTTGTATTTTGTGAAAGTGTAATTTGAAGTTTTAACTCTGCAGTTTTTTTTTAATTTAAATGCTTATTCAGGTTTCACACTGGGCTTTTCTGCCTATGGATCTTACTTTTTGTATTAAGTTCTTTTGCAAGGGGGGGATTTTTAAGAGCTTTTTCAGTGAAATAGAAAAATTTGTCTTGATTCTGCAGTAAATTCCTGCTGCTCTTGGGAAGTGGGATTTATAAAGCTGCTGTGCTACATTTCAGCATGGAAAGGGAGGCAGGGGAGAAACTACCAGAAATCCATTTCTCCTTTAATATGGAATTGTATGGGTGATACTCTTGCATGGAGAGCAGCAGTCCTTGCATAAACACTGGATACATTAACATTTCTAACTAGTAAATTTATGGATAATCTCTTCTTTTGGAGGATTTATTTAGATTTGAGAGCATTAGCCTCTGGGAAAATTAAACCGTTTTTTAAATCCACTTTGTTCAGAGACTAGACTGAGGAACTGCTGGTAAGCCCTGTCATCTTCCTCCTGCTTTTCTGGGAGCTTGATTGGAATTGCAGTGCAGGGGCACAGCTGGTCCAGAGGCATCAGGGCTTTGGTTTTAGGTGCTTTATCCACTTGTGGCAAAATGGATTTGGAGCCTGTTTGCTGTTCCTGTAGCTTTAAGCATTGCCAAAACCAAGAGAGCCCCTAAAACAACCAACCCCAAAGGTAAGAAAGATTAAATATTTGTGGGAGCTGAAATGTATGGATAAAGCTGTTTTTCTGCATAATGCTACAGTTTTGGGGGGCTGGTGGCAGCTGAAATATCAGTGTGCTGGGTGCTGCTGTGCCTGCCGAGGTGTGTCTTTGTTTCATGTGGCTGATTCATGGTTCTGTGTATTTAATCATAGTTTCTATAGCAGTGAAATCTTTAATGAGTGGGTGGAGTTTCTCTTAGTCCATTGCTGGTTTGCATGAATGTCGTGGCCCATTCATTCCTGTGCTCTGCTGAGAAGAGTTGGTTCATAGGGGATAATATTGAAGGCTATTCTGCATTTCTGGTGTGTGTAATGAGGACTGAAACAGCTCTTTCATTTTAATAGTATTACTATTTTTAATATTATGAGCATTGCTTTGTCCTGTGATGTGTGGCTGCACTGCTGAGTAAATGCAGAGTGGGATTCCTTATGTTGATGTGAATGTTTATCTTACTACCTTTTGATTATCATTTAAGATAACTGAACCTGTGATTATAGACTTAATTCTTCCTGTGTTCTCCACAAACCCTTCCCTCAGGGTTTGATATTATCTGTTGCCTCCTCAGTTACTGGGACACTCTTTATGACCTTGGTTCAGTCCTGTTGTACTGAAAGCTCAAATTCTTTGGTATTTCCAAGGTGACTTTGCTGCAGGAAGCAGCTTTCATTCTTACTGCCAGCATCAAGGGTTTTGATTTGCATCCTCAAGGTAATGGTAGTGGTTTTGTGTGGATTTAGAGCCACATCTCACCTTGCTCTGGTGTCCTATAAAATATGTTGCATTCTTGAACTTGGAGCAGAATACTGAGCCTGGAGAAGGGCACGAGCTGTTGGATTCCTCAGAGGGATGAGAGTCCTCTGGGATGGCTGACAGTGCTGCTGCTGAGTTTGGCTTCAACAAAACCTCATCTGAAGCTGGTGTTATGGTTGCTTTTGGGGAAGTGTGACAGTTTCATGTTTGCCTGCTTTGATCATACCCTCTTCATCCTTGCCCTCTTTTGAGTGTGAGCACTTTAAAAGCAAATAAAGCTTCCTTGTCCAAAATCCTGTTTCTGATGTGGCATGTGACGTGCTTGTGACAACTGGGGCAGTTGTAACAGGAATCTGTTGGGAATGGATTTGTATCCCCATTAAACAGAAGGGGAATGTGTCCATTGCCAAGAGTCTGTTGGAGATGTTGGCTGAGGACTGTTGTGTTTGACTTCCCGTGCCTGGGGCTCAGCAGCAGCAGCAGAAAGGTTGACTTTTGCCCATGTCCCTGAGGTGAATTGTGTGGGGTTAACCTGCTGTTCAAAATGCAGCACCAAAGCTTTTGGCAGTGCAGTGCAGGGGGAACTGGGGTTGGTGGATGCCAGCACTGCTGAGCTCTGTGGGGGCTATTCCTGTCTCCTCCTCCATGGTGAATAGCTCCTGCTTTATTGTGGGTGTCCCTTGGTGCTGGAGATCAGAGAAGCTTTGCATAATAGGCAGACTGTGTGCAGGTAAGGTGGAGGTCCTGGTTTATTTGCCATTTCTGTTAGTGTTGAAGGCAGGAACACTTTGTTCCCTACTTTTAATTATAGCAGTTTGGAGTGCAAGATCTTCCAAGCTTGATTTTGTGAAACTTTATCACAGTTGCAGGCTTGACCCTGGAATTTGGTGTCCCTACAAGCTCCATCTTCAAAAATAATTCTTTCTTGGGAGGCTTTGTTTGTTCTGGCTAGCTGAGCTACCTGTAATCACTGTCTGGGTTTGAAGTGGCCATGGTGGGGTGAAATGTTTGCTGCCTTTCAGTGGAGTGCTTGTCAAATAGTCTCATTCAGTGCACCCAGATTTTTAATGATGGGACAGATTTCTGAGAGCCTGGGCAACCACCACAATTGTGTCACAAGGTGAGACATTTCTCTTTTGATGGGCAGGAGGATTAATAATGCTGTGTGATTCATACCAGTGATGAGTCTGGTTTTGGATCAGATTTGTATTTTTTTCAAGACTATTTTCTTCATTCTGCATTGTCTTCAAAGAAAGCTAAATTGAGAGCCAAAATTGACAGAGGCAGTTCCTGAGCTGTTCTGATAGGATAAATTCACCTTGTGGATAGAGATCCCCATACACTTGAGGAGAATTGGTCTTGGGCAACGTGATCACTGTGCTCAGAAAGTCTTCCCCTTGTGCTTGGGGTGGCACCAGGGCTGAGCCAGCCCTCCTGCAGGAGCAAGGAGCTGTGGAACACCAGCTCTGCCTTAGGTCTGCTGGGGCAATGATTAACCACGGCAGGAATCCATCCTGTGGGTAGCCAGCTCCTGATGGAAGCCTTCTGCAGATGGCCAGACTCCCCAAACAGCACAGGAACCCCAGGGAGGGGCAGCAGGGAAGGAGGTGTCGGTGCCTGGTGCTTGTGGAGCTCAGTGTGCCCTGCAGGAACAGCCTCTTGCACTGATTTTGTCTTGGCAAAGGCAGTTTCTGAGTGAGTATTCAGCAGTCTCTGGTGGCCAGGCCTCCATTTGCCTAGCCCTGTTCCTGCTGCCAATCCAAGGCTACCCTAAATGCCACCACACTTGAGGGATTACAGGGCAGGAGTGAGCAAGGCAGAATTCAGGCTCCATTTTAGTGTTTTATTGCCTGCTCTCAGGGCTATCACTTCCTTTGCAAAGGGGTTATTTCCTCCCTGCAGCATCGCCCTGGATGGGAGCAGAGTGTGCAAGAAAGTGAAAATCTCTGGTGATGACTGAGCCATTGCATGTTAAATTTAATCATCAGGGGTTGTGTGGGGCAGGTGATGCATTAGTCAGATCTCAGGATGTGATCTGCCCGTGGAGGGACGTGGTCCCCAAAAGCCAGAGTGTGCTTGTGTGTTTTAGCAGATTGCCATTTAATTGGGCTAGGAGTCAGTCTGAGCTGTTTTTGTGGCTGGAGGATTGCTGGTTTATGTCGTGATCCCTTAACAAAACAGCTCTGGTGGAGGCAGCCTCTGCCATTGGGCTTCGTGTCTCAGCAGCACAAAGGCTGTGCTGGAAGCAAAGTGGGTGTCTGTGTGCCTGGTGTGTCCATCTGTGCTGGCTGAGAGGAAGCTGGAATTTGGAAATGCCTTTAACTGTGTGGGGGGAGCAGGTGGCTTTCATTGCCATGTTTTGTTTATTCGGGTATAGATAGGGGCAGGGGTTTGTTGCTGTCTGTTGTTCCAAGAAAGTAGGAGGAATGAGGGTAGAAAGTGTGGAACTGGTTAAACTGGAATTCCTGGGTAGTGCCTGCCCTTGGGTTATGATCAGCAAGGTCCTGCTTATTTCAAAACCTGGGGCTGACAAATCCTGGTGCTTTGGGATCAGTGGTGCTTTAGGTTTTTGCTTGTAGGTGTATTGGAGTTTAAGAATAGTTTTGTAGCAGAGAACTCAATCTTGTAAATACGAGTAAACAATCTTGGTTTGTCACAGATACTCTGAGATTACCACTCAGGCCTGGGGATCAACCTGGCTCAGACAGCATGGAGAGATAAGGGTGGCCCCTTCCCTGTGCTGATTGCAATGGGAAAAGGAATAGAGGAGCAGGCAGGATCTGTGATTCACCTCAGATTTTTCCAGCCTGTTTGGTGCTGGGCAGCCTGACTGCCTCCCAAGCCCAGTCCTCACCCTTGGACAGACCCTGGAGCCCAACGTGGGGCTGCAGCTGTGTAAACATCCAAAAGTGCTGCAGCTGCCAAGCAGGTCCTGTGGATTCACTCCCTTCCCTTATTCTCCACCAACTGGTTGTGGCCCATGTGACAAATTGAGGAACTGAGCTGGATTCAAACCAGCTGCTTCTGCACCAGGCTGGTTTTGGCTGGGGGAGCTGCTCCATGAGCTCTCTGGTGCCAGTGGGGAGGAGGGAGGGCAGAGCCTGTGGAACCACAGCTTTCATTGCCTTCTGCACAGGGGGATTTTGGGGTTCCAGTGCAGGTGCTGTGCCTGCCATCCCCTCACCTGGTGCCTGCCTGGAATTGCTTCCTTGAGGAGATTTTCATGTTGAGCTGTTTCTCCAGTTTAGTTTTCATGTCAGACAAACCTGAAGAGCTGTGATGGTGCAGTTGTGGAAGGGCTGTGCTGAGCTCCATGAGATCAGGGAAGGTTGTTACTGGGGGCTTTCAGGCCTGTTAATTTTTGTGGGAAGACTATTTTTTTTTCCATTGGCTCACACAGGTCATAGAATGATGGAATGGCCTGGAGTGGAAGGAACCTTAAAGACCATCTCATTTCAATCCCTCTGCTGAGGGCAGGGGCACCTTCCACGAGGGCAGGGTCATCTTCCACTACACCAGGTTGCTTTTTCCTAATAAAAAGCTGACTTTTATCCCAAATACACTACAAAGTTACATTTTTGCAAGACATTGGGAAAGCTGGGGTGCTTTGGTTCTCTGTAGTGGGCTCTCTTTGCTGGAAATAAAGCAATTGGAGACCTTATTAGTTACTTCTATGGGAAAAGCTACTCAAAGCTGACTCTGCAGCAGGGTAGTTAATACCAGACTTAAAGCAAGGCTGAAAGGAAGCTGTAGTGATGAGGAGGGCAGCTGAAACCGGTCTTGGTGGTGGTTGCAAATGAAACTGTTCTCAAGTCATAATCACAGGGGCATGACCTACAGACCCTTTGGCTGCTGAAACTGGGATGGCAGTAGGATTGTGCCACAGCTGAGTGGTGTGAGTTCATGGGCTGCCTTTCCCTGGAGCTCCCTGACCCATCCAGAAGAACAGGAGAGACTGCAGAGAGGTGCAGGTACAGGTTCCAGCCAATAAATTTGCAATGAATTAAATTCCTGAGAGTTGGCAGAGCTCCTGCAGCCTTCTGTGTGTCCTTCCTGGCTGTTGGGATGGGAGGGTGCAAACCTGTGGGCTGAAGACCCTCTGAAAACTGCTGTAGATTGTGTTTGGTGTGTGGGTGTTTCACAGTTCATCAGTTACACAGATGTTGTGTATCTAAACCCTGTGTTTTGTGGGCACCTCTTTGTGAATTGAAGTATTCCTCAGATTAAGTCATTAAAACTCCATTTATAGGCAAACCCCAAGGCTGACTGATAAATACACTCTGTGGCCTTCAAATGAATGACATCATCCATCCAACCTGGAGCTCTGTCAGAGGGGAAGGACAGCTCTCAATACTTCAGATTGCTGCAAACACCATCATTTACTGGGTGAAGCTGGGACAGATTGGATCAAGCTTCACTCCCTTTTTACAACAAAACAACTATTCCTCAATACCATTTTTACTGCAGACCTGTCCCCTTAGTAGACCTGTCACTGCTGACTGATTTTCCATATAAAATGAGCAAGTTTTCCTGGTGTAGGTAAGAATACACCCCCACCCCCCCCAATTCCAGTGTATTTTTACATTTCCAGAAATGCTATTGGGTTATACCAGTGTTTGCCTGATACCTGTGCAGGTTTCAAGCTCCTGGGCTCACTCACAGCTCCCTTTGAAGTCTTAAAAACCTTGCAAAGTACTTTTGTTTTGTTTATATGGCTCAGTATGAATTTAGGTCCTGCTAGTTTTAATGTTTTTCCTTAATATGCCTTTTCCATGCTACATTTTGTGATTACATTCTCCTTCAATATGACTGTTTTTCATCTGTTTTACTGCTCTGATGTAGTTAATTCCCTTTCTAGAAACCTTGTTTAGAATTTACCTGGAATGCTGATGTAGATGGAGGGAGTCAGGGTACGTTTTTAGCTGTTCCTGCTTCTATCAAAAGGTCCTGATTGTTGACCAAACCAGCAGTTCCTGGCTGGTTGATAACTGTGCTGGGGAATGGGGTCACAAAACGAACCTGCTCTGATGTCCAAGGGCACAGCAGCTGAATGCAACAGGCAGGCTAAGTCTGGGATACAAGAGAAGTCCCCAGAAAGTGTCAGCTTACAGTTCAAGCTGCTTATTTTTTAAGGATTTTTTTGTCATTGGATTTTAATTCTCTTCTGAAGCTCCTCACAGACTCTGTCATGATGGATTCCCTTTATGTAACTTTGGGAGTTGTTTGCAATTCTCTGTGGCTCTTGGGTGGATTGATTCCAGGTGATCTGACAAACCACTCAGGTGTGCTGCTTCCTGTGCAGGGAAGGGCTGGGAGCTGCTGGATGTGCCTGGAATGCTCCTGTCTAAGGCACGTCTTGGGAAGGATCCTCTGCTTGTGAACCAGGGGCTGCTCACACCAGGTATGCAGAGCCAGCTCCAGCAACCTTCCTGATAAATCCAGCCCGTCCCAAGGCATTTCCTCAGCTCCTGTGCCTTGAGAATGTTTGAGGCATTGATGTTTTCTGTAGTTTTAAAGTCCTCTCTGCTCCTTGGTGTTATAGAGATAGCCCTGATTTAATATGCACCGTTGGAGAAGAGCAGATTTCCCTGGTTGCCTTCCTGGCCCAGGTCAGCTCGCCTGCCTGCAGGGTATGAGGAGAGATTTGTTGCTTCAGTTGGGTGTTTATTTTAACCATTGTTACTGTGGAAAGTCCTTTTGTGGCTGGAAAGAAGCCCTGATAGTTTTGTTGAGCTCTTAATGCAGCTAAATGTGTTGGCTGGAAAATGTCATTTCTAATGGAAACTTAGAGTGGCAGTGAGAGAACAGAGCTGAAACACTCCTGTTCTGGGGGGAGTTCCAGGAGATTACTGCCTTTAAGATTATCCCATTTAAGGTTTAATTTAAGATTATTTCGAGGAATATATCAGTTTAAAACCTGAAATGTGAGTGATCATGTGCTGAGCAGCCTCATCTAGTGGAAGATATCCCTGCCCATGGTAGGAAGGTTGGAATCAGATGATCTTTCAAGGCCCTTCTGACCCAAACTGTTCCATGATTCTGTGTCCAGATCTGAAAGCATTTGGAAGACCCCAAGGAAAGGCACAACTTTCCCCTGAGATTAAACTCAATTTGGGGCCCAGTAAGTCAGATGGCTGCACTGAGCACCATCCCAGCTGCATCACCAGGCAATCAGTGCTGCTGCTTCATAAACTTTTGCACAACCATGAGAACTACAAAAGATTATTTTTTTATTTTTTAATGGGCTTATTTTCACAATGGGATGTCTTGCTGCCTGCACTTATATTATAAAGACTTTGCCAGATCAGTAGTGGGAATTAATTTCTCTGTTGCCCTAGTTAAAGCCTCAGCATTTTTTTATTAAAGCTGGAGCTTTTTGAGAAGATTGCCTGGGGAGGACTTCTTTGAGGAAATTTGATATCTTAATCAGAAATAATTAGCAATTATGCTAGTGAGTCTGTCAAAGAAAAAAATAAGGCTACAACTGAATTTCAAACCACCTGAACTGCTTGGCAAAATCTGCCTCAAAAGGTGAAATTTAATGCTCCTATAGATTCAGTGATGTAATTCTGGGGTGTTCATTCAGAAAGAGCTTCAATTTCCAATAGCTGAACTATTTCCAGTTAAAAAGTGTTGACTCTGTAAGTTGATAATGACACCTACACAGCCCAGGTTTCCTGCATCTCACAGTTTTTTTCAAGTGGGAACTTTGCATTGCCTTTGAGTGTGGAATTTGATTAGAGGTGCCTGGTTTATGTGCTGGAACGTGCAGCAGGGGAGGCATGGAGTTTAATCTGATTGCACAAGCCCTGTGGGCTGTTTATCCCAGCAAGCAGTTGGGCATTCAGAGTGCTTTGGGAAAGACCCATATGGCAGGATTGCAAATTCAGCTCTGCTGCTGCAGAATTTTTGGGAGTTCAGGTGAGCTTTCTAACAAGTTCATTTTAGTGCTTTGATGGTGGTTAAGCTCATTCCTCTCACTTTTTAAATAGAGGTGAAAAGAAAGACTTTTCAAACTGGCTCTGCAGTGGCTGAGATTAAAAGTGGCCTCATTTGGGAGAGGAAATGGTGGTTGCAAATGAAATTGTCTATTGAGTCATAATTACAGGGGCATGACCACAGCACTGAACGAGTACTCAGCTGCTTAGTTTTTATTCAAAGTTTGATGAAAATGAAAACCACAAAATGAAGGCAGAGATAGTTTGAGTTTTACCCCAGAAGCCAGAGGTAAATAAATAACCCTGTTATTTTGTGCTTTTTGGGGGTGTGTTCCACAACTGGCACAGGTTATTATAGCCCAGATGATACCTGCAGCCCACAGGCCTCAGCTGCTCCCCAGAACAGTGGCTCCAGGGTGAGAGGTTGGCTTGGATATACCCAAACGAGCTCATTTGGATCCTTCATGGCAGACAGGCACAAGCAGAAGACTGAACTCATGTTTGCTTAGCATTCACCAGGTACAAACCATGGAATCCTGGGATGGTTTGGGCTGGAAGGGATCTTAAAACTCATCCCATTCCACCCCCTGCCATGGGCAGGGACACCTTCCACTGTCCCAGATTGCTCCAAGTCCTGTCCAGCCTGGCCTTGGACACTGCCAGGGATGGGGCAGCCACATGAATTGAAATTACCTGTGAGGTGTGGTACAAGAATGTGCTGTTTTGTGAACAGGTATTTGCAGACCACTAAGGAATTTTAATGTCTGACAAGCCCTATTGTCCTGAAATCAGTTGTGCAGAAAGACACCAGGGAAATGTGCCAGTTCCAGAGCTGAAACCAGTGTGGTGCTGCTGGGGCTAGGATGTCACAGGGCTGCAGGCTGACCTCAGGTGCTTTTGGAAGGGGGACCTTCTACAACTCTGTGTCTAACATGTGGTTTGGGGTTTTTTTTCCTCTTTAAACCCCCCCTGGAATTAATTTCTTTGTGACAATACAAGAAGCTGGAAAGGATCTGAATGACAAACCCTTCTACTGGTGACCTGCATTTTGGATTGGTTAAGGCACTCAAGCTTATTTTTGGGTTTGAATATTAGATGCTCAATGTTTAACATGTTGTGCATAGTTTTATAACCTTTACCAGAAAAAAAAAGGGCATCTCCAGACTTCCTGTTCTTAACATTCATAGGTCTGAGAAATATGGACCACACTCAATATGAAAAATGAGTGGACCACATGGAAATATGGACCACACTCCTGGTTGTTTTCCCCTCACACTTATATAACCTTCTCTGAAAGGTGGATTGTACTCGAGGCATTTCCCCATCTCCTCTGTGCTTTCAATTACTGCACTAATTAATTTATATAAACCTTGTGATTGGGCTGTGGTCTGGATTTGCAGAAGCTCAGCTGATGATTTTGTAAGTAACTGGGGATGCCCCAGTGGCTTCAGCAGCAATAAAGTTCATCCTAATATGGATTTGTGTAGTTAAGAATTCAGTTTGTTATCTTCTGCATTTTGGAAAGAGGGAGAAACAAAAGTACAGCTTAGATTTTGGGCAATTTTGTTCTGTACTTCAAATATTAATTGTTTTTTGCTTTGCTGAAGCAGATGCTGGTGGAGCTGGTTCCTTCTCTTAAGTCCCACTGTGCAAAAATGCATCAGGTCCTGGATAATTAGGATGCTCTATAGAAACTTTCTACAGTTCCCTTCCTTTTCCCCTTCATTTGCTGTGCCCAAACTTTCCTGGGTAACAGCAAGGAATTGCATCCTTCAGTACAAGAATCTATTAATGCATTTTGAGTGTTCGTATATATTGATAGATTGAGTGGGATGTGTTGGTCTTATGGGTGTCCAGAACTGCTTTAATCTCCTGGATTTCATTATATCAAAGAGTTGATCAAGGAATAGCCATGCCTTGCTGCCTCCCTTTGGATCCTCCTACTCCTGTGTCAGCTTCCACCGTAATAAGATCATCTGTCTTCTGCATGAATGGACAATTCTGCTTTAATTTTACCCTCTGCTTTTATCAGGAAGATAATTTTGGTCCAAGACAAGCCCTTCAGCCACTTCAAGGGCAGTGAATAAGGGAGCTGGTTTGCTCTGTTCACACTGCAACTTTTGCCCTGCGTGTATCTGCAGCTCCTGAGTGGTGGATCAGCTGTCAGCAGGTCTGAAGGTGAATTAGGGAGGTGTTTCCCATACTGAGAGCTGAATAGAAATAGGATTTGTCCCTGGGGGCTGGCATAGGTGTCATATGTGCTATACTCTGCTATGGGCTGCTGGCTTTCTGTTCAAGGTTTGGGAAATGCAGCTCCTTCTGTGAACTGAAACATCTGGGAGAGGCAAAAGTGACTTTTTCAGACTTTGTGTGGTCAGTTTGAAATAGAAGTATGGCAGAACTTACTGTGTTTGGTTTGTGAGATGAATAAAGTGTCCAGGTGCTGCTGTGAAGGCCTACATAAGGTGAAAGTTTATAGGAAATTCAGTATTGCAAGTTGTAATTTGGGTTTGAATTGCTTTACAAAGGAATTTAATCCCATCTTGAAGACAAGGGGAACTGAGGCATCCATAAACAAAGGGCCTTGTGCAGTGTTCAGCTTCATCATTCCTGGAGGTGCTCAGGGACAACTGGATGTGGCCCTCAGTGCTCTGATCTGGTTGACAAGGGGGTGGTTGGTCACAGGTTGGACTCCATGATCCTGGAGACCTTTTCCTACCACAGAGATTCTTTGCTGGTCAGTAGCAGAGCAGTGACAGTGCAGTCCCACTCCAATGTTCTGCATTGTCCATGAGTATTTTTAAGGTTTACTTTTGTCCAAGTGTTGGAAAAAGCCACTCACCTTCCCTGTGGTGCAGGCCCAGAGGATGCAGCTCCCTTCCCTTTGCATTCCTCTCTGGTAATGTTATATTACTGTGCCACCCACAGGCAGCTACTGACATGCTGGAAAACATTTGCTGTTTGCATGGGGAGCCACTTATCAAATGTTAAATCTGTGACAAAAAGCCACTGGTTTCATTGACTGTAATATCAACTGTATTGAGGTTTTCAATCCTGGTTTTTCCAGTTTCTATTTAAATTGCACATAGAGTTGTTATACTGTTGTCTGATTTTTCCACTTCTTCCACAAAACCCTTTCCTTGTGCAAACCAGCTGCTGTGTTCCTGCTCAATGTCATTGCTTCCCAACCAGTGCAAAAATGCCTGAAGTGTTGGGATGCTTGGAAAGAGAGGGGAAACTGCCTAGCTGTTAATTAGTGGTGCACCCCGTTAATTGACACGTTGCCAGATTGGGTTGCAGAACAACTGGGTTTAATCTGTGTGGTTATATTGAGGGGGAATATTCTGATTTCCCTCCAAGTGACCTCTTCACTGCTCGGTGTGTGATTAATACAGAACAAACTGGGTCAGCTGAGGCTGCTCAGAGGATTTTGAAACCAGCATTTGTAGTTCCAGCAGTCTGTAGAAACCAGCAGATAACGTTCAAACCATATGACTGAAAGAAATGAGCAAACCAAGATTTTTAGGTGGAACTGGTTTGTTTTTAAACAAAGTCAGAAAAATAAATGAGCCTTTTGGCATCCACTTACTTGAAAAGGGGCATGTGCATCTCTTCCCCTTTGTACCACTCTGCCCCACAAGAGGTTAATTATACCTTTACACCTTGTCTTGTAATCTGTACTAGGGCATTTGGCACAGTTGATCTGTTTAGGCTTTTTAAGAATTTCCTTTGTAATATTTGAACACCAGTTGTGCACTGGTGCTGTAATCTGTCCCTTGGGAGAACAGTTTGGTCCTGTTGCAGTATTCTGCTTTGTAGAACAGAATTTTAATATTGTTTACCATGCTCTTAATCTCACCACTGGCAGATAAATGAGTTTCTTTAGCCCTTCCCCTGAGGACCTGATAGAGCTTCATGGCCAATGGACCCATGGCATTAGGAGGAGTTATCTGAGCTTTGCAAAAATCCTCTCATCTGTCTTCCTGGAAGGCGTAATTGATTGGTGAGAGAATAAAACGTTGATTTTATTTTTGAAATTGCATTTATAAAAAGGAAAGGGCAGCCAGATCCCTGGGGCAGTTGGGGAGCATTTGTGAGTCTGGCCCTTGAGAAACATTTGCAGCTGGGGAGAGTCCTGATGGCTCGGATCAACTATTGGAGTGGTATTTGGCACTCCAGGACATTCTCTGTGTGAGGAAGAGGAGGCTGCTCTGTGCCTGGCCTCCATCTCTCACCTGGCCTTATTCCTGGTGTCCACTTTCTCTTGTTATCATGGTGAGCTACTGGGGGCAGCATCAACCCTTTGCTGGGCTCTTGTCCCCTGCTCCAGTGGGAGCCTTCTGGGCACTGCTGTAGTAATGTCATTTTTTAAGTGGTGTAAAGCAAAGGGCTGAAATGGCAAAATAATATTTGTTTATTGGCTGTTACTAGCACCATATGAGGTCAAAATGAATAATCATTTGGGAGTTGTCAGGTGAGCTTGTTTAATTTAATGGGTCATGGTCTGCATTAATGCAGGTCCATGTTCCTCAAGCTATGGGGGTGTGTTAACCCTTCCCTTTCCCTCCAGCTGATGGCTATAGTTCCAAACTGTTGTAAGAGCATCCTTTCTCTCTCCCACATGCTTTTTTTTCCAAGACAGCCTTGGGTTTTGTGTCTTGTTACAGTAAAAACCCTGTAGTAGCTGCCCAGCTGCTGTTGTGTCCCTCTCTGGAATCTGGACTGGTGATTTAGAGCTGAGCCAGCATGGAAACTGCCTTTCCATGCCCAAGGCAAGCCTGTTGGCAGCCACTGTGGAGAAGTAATGTGCCACTTCTGCTTGGAAGAGTTGTCAATTTTCTAGTTTAGTTGGGAAAAACAACCAACATTGGCTTAGGTGTGAGCTGGACTTTTGGAAGTGTGCTGTAGTCTTTTGAAGGAAGTTTTTCATGTTACTGAGGAGATGAGGACAGAAGGGTCCAGCTAATGAGCTTCAATCTGAAGGAAGCTGAATGCTTAATGTTCCAGAGGTCTGGGGAAGGATTGCTGAAAATGAGACCATGAGGAAAGGGGGAGGCTGTAAAGGGATAATCAGTGAAGCTCACGGATTGCCCAAGGCTGGAACAAACAGAGGTGTGCAGCTTCATGGTGGTTTGAGCTGGGGCTGTCCAGGTCCTGTTCTTCCCAGCCCCCTCCTTGGACATGCATGGTCTGCATGGGGGTCAGCTTTGGCTGTTCCCAGAGCAGCTGGATCAGTGCTGGTGCAAGTAATGGGGGGGAGGCATGGGAGGAAAGTCTGGAATTGGGCTGGTTTGTGTTGCTTTTGGGAGGATGTGACAGTGCTGAGCATACAAGCAGAGCTGGGAAAGACAAAATTCCCTGTGTGGCAGGGAGTGTGTTAAGACTGAAGAAATAGGGTGGAAAACTCTGGAAAACACTCCAGCATGGCTGCAAAGCAGTGGATTTCTATTGTGTGTGGATCAGCTGCCTAGCTGGAAAAAAGCCATCACCTTCTGCCAGGAGTTCAGAGCTGGGTCAATGGAACACGAATATATTCTTAGAGTGGTACAAAGAGCTGGGGAAAAAGCTGTAAAGTGTTTGAAGTCTGGAGGCAGACAAAGACTGTGGTTCTGTGCATGGCCAGAGTGGCAGGGGCAGGGGAGTGTCCTGAGTGCTGAAAGTTGCTCAGCTGTGCTGGGAACAGGGCTCTCAAACACAGGAATTTCACACAGCTGTCAGGCCCAGGGAATGTGGGAGCACTCACAGGACATGAATATTCAAAGGAGCTGTGGCATGTCATGCTAGAGGAAATGAAAAATCCAAGTTTTCTCAGGATTAGATATCTGGGAACCCTGTGGTAGCAGGGGATAAAAGCAAATTTCTGTTCCATGTGGTGGGTTATCTCAAACCACCAATTCCAGAATAAAGCTTTCCAATTATCCAGTCCTAGTTAGTGCTGGCAGCAGGATCTGCACTGCTTAATCCATTTCTGTGGTGAGAAGTGCCCGTTCCTTAGTGCAGGCAGAGCCACTCACTCCTGCTTTGGCAGCCTCTGGCAATGCTGCAGGACTGCAGACTTTGCTCCTTCCTCCTCTACCCTGGCATCACTTTTTTTTTTTTTTTCCCCAGTGTGCCTTTTATGCTTGTTCTGTTAATAACCAAATATTGTGGATTTAGTGTTCTGCTCAGAAAGATCCTCCCAGCACAGACTGAGGTGCTTCCAGCTGTGCTGTCAGGCAGTGACAAATGTCTCTAGTGTGCACAGTGAGTGAGTGTCCAGCAGTGACAGGCTGCCAGGATTAGTATTCCAGGCACAAATGTGCCCCTTGTAGTATGCAAAGCTCAGCACAGGCTGTGCAGGAATGCCCTTGAAAGATAAATTAAACCCAACTCCCTGGTGGCTCTGGGGGAGTGGGAGCATTGCTGTCATCTGTGCTGAGGTTCAAGTAGGCTTTGAGAGTTGGCTGTTTGTGTTTTTATTCTGCTTTCCTTTCCCAGAAGGGCTTGCTGAAAGGGCAGGCAGGGAGGGTGGCTCTTCTGCCTTCAGTGGGGGAGCATTCCCTGACAGGAGATTGGAGCCAGATGAGAGTCAGGCTCTGTTCCCAGGGAGTAAGGTACAGGACAAGAGGAAACAGCCTCAAGTTGGGCCAGGGGAGGTTTAGGTTGGATATCAGGGAGAATTTCTTCACCAAAAGGGTTGTCAAGCCATGGCACAGGCTGCTCAGTCACCATTCTGGAAGTCACCATTCCTGGAAGCGTTCAAAAATGCCAAGTGGCACTTGGGCTAGTGGTTGCCTTGGCAGTGCTGGTTAATAGTTGGACTCAACCATATTAGAGGGCTTTTCCAGCCTAAATGCTTCTGCAGTTCATTCATTCAAGTTCTCACAAGTGGTGTCCTTGATGCAGCCCTGGCTGCACCAAACCATGCATCCAAACGTGTGTGAAAGCTGCATTTTAGCAGTGTTAATGGATTAGGCTGTAGGCATTCTGAGGGTGTTTTCTAAGCAACTTGTGGCTGTCTACCTCTGAAATCAAAACCTTGTGATGTTCTTGATCCCCTCACTTGCTGCCCAGAAGCCTGTACAGATACTTGTTCTCTTTTCTGAGCCGTTTGAACCTGTGATCACCAATTATGCTCTGAGGGTTTAGTGGCTCTGTTGAAGTGTTCTCCCCTCCCCATTCCAAGAACATCACTGTGCTGGAATTCAAGCTGCAGCCCAGAGAAGTAGCCTGGAGCAGGGTTGTCTGATCCCAAGAAGTATTTTCCCCACACAGCTGAGCACAGCAAAGCTGAAAAGCCCCATTGGGCAGAGCTTCCATGGATGGTGTGTTGTGGTTGTCTCTGCTGACACTGCAGCCCTGGGATGCTCCAGTGTTCTTGAACAAGCTGAGCACATGCTGCACAGTCAGCAAGTTGTCACATGAAGACAATCAGCTGATCTGACATTAAATTAAAGCCATCAAACTGTGCTTTGCTGCTGGGAGTGAAGGTGAGGAGTTGGCCTGGGCTTCATGGGGAAAAGGCTGGGCTGAAGTGGGCTATGGATAAGGGCTGGCTTTGACTCCTCGGCTCTGGAACAGCCTTGTTTTAGTTCTTCCCCAGTCACCCCGTGCTGTTCCTGGTGACATGTCCAGTTGTGGTTGTCTAAGTTTGAACTGCAAGACTTTGAGGACAGAACCTCCCGTTTTCTAAAATACTGAGCCTGTTTTTTACCATGCTATGGAATCTGTCAAAATCAAGACACATAATGAAGTCTTTAAACTTTGTTCCTCTGGCACCTCATTTCAGATCTTTCTCTGGAGAAAAACTGTTTTTTCTACTAAAATCCTGGTTCTTCCCCTACCCCTCCTCATGTTCAAAAGTGCCTTGATGCTGTGTGACATCCGAAATGCTTCCTGTGCATGTGCTGTGCTGCTTTTGCTAGATAAGCAGTAGGCTGTTCCCTTTTACAGCAGTCACATCCCTTCCTGAAGAGGCAGATGTGGAATGTTTTCCCTGGGAACAAATATTGCTGCTTTGTAATTACAGCACCTTAATTTTGTTTCTCTTTTCTTCCCATCACAGCGTGTGTGTGATTAGAAGTTTGTGATGTCTTCAAAGAGGGGTGACAATGTTTCACTCTTCCTAAGTTTGGGGCAGGATTTCTGCTCTAGATTCCCTCCACGCTGGTTTTGTGTAGGCTGAGCAGAGCTGATAGAGAAATGAAACCAAATGTGAGCTTTGTTGTGTGTTGACTTTGTTTCCTGTTTTTATAGGAATTACTGTGGACACTAGTGTGCAAGAGGAATGGAAGAGAACACTGGTGAGTACAGTCTTAGATATCTTGCCACAGATTATGGACCTCACCTGTCCTCCTTGGTTGTTTAACATCATAAAAAACCCGATTACTTTAAACTTGGTGCCTTCATTTCAAGTGTAGAAGGTGATAAGAAAATAATGTAGCTTTGCAGGTGCATCAGCTGCACTTGTGCTGTGGTGTGGACCAGATCTGATTGAAGGGCTCTGTACCTATGGAAGATCTCTTTTAGAATCTCTCATCTGTGAAACCTGTAATACAGGTCTCTTGGTGATCCCAAGTTCTTAAAAACAAGTAACATCCCCTTTCTTAATAGGGGAGAGGCCAGAAGCAATGAGCTGGTTTGAACAAGGCACATGGCAAGGCATAAAGGAGGATCAGCTCCTGGTTTTTCCTGTAGTTCAGTATTTATTCCTTTAGGCTGCTCTGTCTTGCAGAAGATACACGATTTTTTAAATTATTTTTTTTTTAAATTAAAATTTAAATCTCTTGCTTTAGGCAGTGTGTAATGCTTGCCCTGGAGCAAGAAAATTCATTGCTGGTAGGTTTAACTGATGTGAAGATATAGTTGTAACTAAAATGCACAGATTTTTGGCTTAGGATTGCCTTGAAGAGCTCTTCCATCTGTTTGCCTAAAATGGCTACAAGAAAGGAGCTAAATGCCCATTTTTTTCCCTGCTATTGACATGAAAGCTCTTGCCTGCCCCGTGGGAAGCCAGTATCCATGGAGCATATTGACCTCACATCTTCTGGAGTGTGATACTGCAGTTGGTGACTCCTAAATGATCTTTCTAGGTTATTCTATGCAGTCAGGTAATACCATGCTGAAAACTTTGGGACTGGATGTACTTTGGCTTCATACAGAGCTGGTGTGTTGGAGCCCAGTGGCCTGGCATCTGCAAGCCACGGGTTCCTGCATAAAACCATAACGTGCTTGTAGTCCTGCTGGCAAGAACTACTGTGCCCTCTCTTTATCAGGCTGTAAAGGTGCACATTTACTCTGTGGTGCTTGCTTTCCCTTCTGATTTGCTCATGGTAAATTAATTCCAAATGATGACTTGAGGAGGTGGAAGGTGAAGGGAGTGTGGCACTGGCAGCTGAGGCTGGAGAAGTGGCTGTGGAGGTGGCAGCTCCTACTCAGCCCTGGGACAGAGCACAGAAGAGCAGGGCCATTTTTCAGTCTCCTAAACTTGAATTACTGGGATGGCTTTGAGCAACATCAAGGCCAGGTTGGATGAGGCTCTGAGCAACTTGGTCTAGTGGAATTGTCCCTGCCCACAGCAGGGAGTGGGACAAAGTGTTCAGGGTCCCTCCTGTCCCAAACCATTCTGTGATCAGTTAGCTCTGCTTATTCCCCAGGATTCAGCCTGTGCTGGGACTGCCACCAGCCACCTCTGTTCACATCACAGAGCTTTGTGTCCCTTGTCATGTGCAGTTAACCCCATTTTTTGGCTAGATCAGTGAGACACAGGGCTGGAACCTGTTGAGGTTTCTGAGAGCCCCTGATTTGATGAATGCTGGTGGCCTGCAAGGTCAAAAGCTGTATGTTCTGTTTGCATTTTGCCAACTTCAGTAAAGTTATGTCCCTTTCCCCTCTGAACAACCTGAGCAGTGCCAGTTTAGGATGTAGTGTCTGTACTGGGTCTTTGCATGCACAGACACCTCCCATGGCTTTATGCTGAGGCTTTATGTGTTACCTCCTTTGTGCTGGGAGCCAAGAGCCCCATATTAAAGACAGAATAAACAGATGAATCTTTTATTATGATTTCCTTAAAATTCCTTTGCTTTTAAGGACATTCATTCTCCACGTGCTGCTAAGCTCAGGACTCCTGGGTTGATCCCAGAGATGAGGTAAGATGGAGCTGAGCTGAAGTCTAAGTCCATGTCCTTTGTTCCCTTCAAGCCTGGTGCTTTGGATGCATTGCTGTCCTTACCTGGTTGCATATTAACTGCACTCACAATGCTGCATGGCTGGCACTGGTTTGAGCTGGTGTGCTTGGAATGGCCACTGGGAATGCACAGGGAAGCATAAATCCTTCTGAGCTGTCAGGCTTCACCAGCCGTGGGTGGGTGGGAGAGCCTTCCTTGGCTGACTGCCCTGGCTAATTAAAAATGAAATTCGCTGTTGTCTTCAGATTTTAATTCATGTTCATCCCTGGGGACAAGTGGAAGCCAGGTCTCCAGGCAGCTGCAGTGAAGTTTCAGAGCTGTCCATACATAGTATTCTAGAACAGGCTTGCAGCTTAAAATTTGCTCACGACCCTGGCTTGAGATAAGTGTAGAGAAGAATACACAAAACTCCTGGCAAACCTTGGGATGTGGCCCTGAGCGAGTGACTGTAGGTTAAGTTGCCACATGTGGCCCTAAACTGAAGGAGGATGGGTTTGGATTGGATATTAGGAAGAAATTCTTCCCTGTGAGGGACTGGAATGGATTTCCCAGAGAAGCTGTGGCTGCCCCACTCCTGGAAGTGTTCCAGGCCAATTTGGATGGTGCTTGGAGCAACCTGGTCTAGTGGAAGGTGTCCCTTCCCATTTGAGGGGAGTGGAATTGGATGAGCTTTAAGGTCCTTTCCAGCCAAACCATTCTGGGATTCTGTGATTTTACATTGGCTTTCTGCAGTAAATTTGGGGGTGTGTGTTGTTGCCAGGGCAGCCTCACATGTCTCTGTCACTAATGCTGGACTTAAAGCACAATTCCTTCCCTGTAGGCTGTGCCTGTGTCACTGCATTTGCTTTAGGAATGTACAGACTGCTCAGGAGATGGAGGAGGTTCTGAAGTGAGGGAACCTGCACTGTTCTGTGAGGAGATGGGAGGTGTTGCACCAACATCAGCCCCATGTGGTCCCTGCTGGAGGGGCAGCACTGCCCCAGAGGAGCCAGCGGGGCAGGTACTGCTGGGAGGATGGAGATGGGGAGGGGAATAAATGAAATCTAAATATACTGCTTGGCTGCCAGGCCAAGCTTCCTCAAGGTCCCACCTCCACAAGTGATCTGTCGAAGGGAAATGTCTCTGGAATGCCTTTCCCTTCTTCCTTCCTGTGGTGTAGGTGAAGAATCTCTCTGTTTTCAGAGCCTGTTTTTGCTGTTCATCTCCTGCCTGTGCTGTCACTGCCCAGGCCCCCTCCCAAAGACCACTCACTCACCTTACCATGATCTGAGCTAGGTTTGGACTTTTTTCTTTGTCAGGGGATTGTGTTCTATCTGGTATTTCATCTGTCTGTGAGATCTAAAAAGCAAAATATTAAAGTGGAAGCTTTGTGCTTGGCAGGGCAAGCCTTGCCTTATGCCCATGGTTCCTTGAAAGCTCTGCTGCCGTGTTAGATCGACCTAAGGTGGGAGCAGACCTGCAGTTTGCTTGCCCAGTAATGAGCAATCATTAATGAACAGGTTCAGAGGGAGCATGGAATGCCTTTTCATGAAAGTGTTTGCTGTTGGGTCCTTTGACCTCCTGTACTTTGCACTCTGTTGACAGTTTCTGCCTGTGCTTACACACTTCCTCTGCAGGTATTCACATATGAACCTTTAAGTCCCTAAAAGGTCTAAATCTGTGTGGGACAACCATGAAACATTGGGGAAATCAGTGAAATTAGCCTTTGCACAAACAGCCTGTTACCCAAAGCTGGTTTTTTAGAAAGCTCCTGAAATACTAAGTTTATGGATGCTTTAAGAATCTTCTGCAGCTACTGCTTTATTCCATGCTGACTTTCATCCCCTTTATCTCCCTCTGTGTTACTTCTTTCACAGTTCTTTTCCTCCTAAAAATAGGAAATACTCTTCAAGCCCTTCACCTTTGTGCAAACAAAGAATTAATTTGTTTTAGCATCTAAGCTGACTCCTGGGTTACATGCCTCAGAAAGAAACCAGTGTGATATGAATCTGCTGCTTTTGGAGACTTGGACTCCAAATATAGTCTGAGTAGAGCAAAGGGCTGAAAACATGAATATTTGGTTCTTATCCCACCTGCTCTGCTGCTTTTTTCCAGCAGGATGCATAACTGACTGCTTGATTCCCATCTTTATCCCCAAAAATCAGAGCTGTACTTTCAGATGCTCAGAGATTCAAAACCATGATGGGAACCGTTACAGAATCATGGAATGGTTTGAGTTGGGAGGGACTGTAAAGCTCATCCCATTCCACCCCCTGCCACCATCCCAGGCTGCTCCAAGCCCCCTCCAACCTGGCCTTGGGCACTCCAGGGATGGGGCAGCCACAGCTGCTCTGGGCACCCTGTGCCAGGGCCTCCCCGCCCTCCCAGGAAAGAATTCCTTCCCCATATCCATGTCAATGGGAGGCCATTCCCCCTTGTTCTGTCATTCCAGGCTCTTGTCCCAAGTGCCTGTCCAGCCCTCTGGGAGCCCCTTCAGGCATTGGAGGAGGCTCCAAGGTCTCTGTTTAAGCCAGGCTGCTGGAGCTGGCAGTGCCAGCTGTGTGTTCTGGATTTGATGTGCAGTCAGAGCACTGCAGGGTTGGGAGGTTTAGGTCTGCTGGAGAAGAACCATCGCTGCTAAGCAGCCAATGGAAATCTCTTCATAATGTCTGTTCCAGAACCAAAGAATGGGCTTTTCCTCCAGGAAGACACAGAAGCTGATTCCCCTCAGATGCTGCATGTTGTGTGTGCAGCACTAACCCTGCTCTGTGTGATACAGAGGAACCGAAGTGGCCAAAGTGCCCGAGATCAAATCCTTAATTACACTTGATGTGCACTAATTTGCAAGCAGGTAGAAAGGCAAATTCCTACTGTTCCTTAGGCAGGTTACCAGAGGTTGGAACTGATCTCAGCAGAGACCATTTGACTTTTAAAAAAGGTGCAGCATGGAGCATTTCCTTACCTACCTGAGAGCATTACTGTAAAGAAGTGAGTGCACTTGACAGGTTAGCAAAATACTTTGGGACATTATCCTGACAGCCTTTTGTTCCTAAATTTGTTCTAGTTCTTAGTGTAATTAATGTGCTGAGTGCTGTCAGGGTGCTTGGGGCACTCCATGGCAGTCAGTACTGTTTTTCTGCCTGCTGTATTTGCAAGTGGTTCAGCTCAGCCATCCATCTAGTTAGCATGGCATTTCTGAAAATTAATACCCAGTAATTCCTCCCCGAACAACTTGAGGCAGTGTCTGAACTCTTGCTGCCTTTCCCTCTTGAGCTACAAGCCAAGTGTTTTACAGAGATTATTTGCTGACCTGCCAGAGACCTCATAATTCTGTGACACCCCATTTTGAGTGACTTTTGAAGCTGTTGTGGTAAGTGGTCTTGTAGTTTGTACCCATATCTCTGACTGGGGGAAAGCAGAGGTTAATTCTGCTGGTTTTGTGGTTTCCTGGCTCAGCTGTGGATGTGTTGGGATGGAGATGCTTTGGCATCCAGGCTGGTTGCAGCAAGATAGTGGCAAAAGTTGATGCTGAGTGAGAAATGTAGTTTGTTGAAGTGCTTCATGACAGAATTGAACAATCTTATAAGACCTTATAGGACATGCAGCCAATCCTCTGGGTAATTCAGGGTGACTTGCTGTGAAACAGTGAGTGTGGAGTTCACAGTGAGCTGTGGCTCAGTAAGTAGGTCATGGAGCAGGCCAGTAGGTTTCCAGAGTTTCTAGCTTTCTTTTTTTAATTTGTTAAATTCACCTTGCTCCTGTAATGTTGCCTGTAAATTCTGTCCAGGGATTTTAGTAGCTGATTTTATTGGGGTTGGGAGTAGAAGAGAAGCCTGCCTGGAACCAAAGACAAGCAGGTTTAGTATTAATGGGGTTTTTATTAATACTGTTTCTTCCTACAGCAGCAACGTGTCCAGCCTGAGTGACAAACCTGGCCATTTAAAAACAAAATACTGAATGTTCTCATTATCTTGCTGCCTTTGTGAGCTGTAAATAGTGTTAGCTGAGCTGTTGGCTGGACAAAGCTACTCCCAGGCCCTCAGGCTGGTCCTGAGGTGCAGTCCTAGTGTGAACACTTGGCTGTTGTCACTGCTGACATCACCACTTTATCTACTTGGTCTTGGAAAGGAGCCCTGGTTCTGATTGCTGAAGGTGTCTTTTGTCTCCTGAACAAATAGGAAATCAGAGATATGAGTTGGCTTTTTTACAGGTTGGGCCCATCCAGCTGTGATGGGATGAGTGGATAACCATGACTTGCTTAGAGAGAACGTGGCCTCTTCAACCCAGCCTGGGTTTGTCTCATTTTGTGAAGCAGAGATTTTAAGATTTCAAAAGGGTTATGAAAAATTTGTATTCCCTGACACATGAAGAACATTTATAGGAATTGCTAAATTCTGTGTACAGATCTGTTCAGAGCCTGAGGGTGCTCAGGCTCTGCAGGTTCTGAGCTGAGCTTTGCAGATTCAGGCTCTGCCATGGATCCTGGTTCCTATTAGAGCGAGTCTTAGAGCTCTGTAAGGTAGAGCTTTGTACACTGGTGTAACTCAGCTGTGCACTTTTGTTACCACAGACTCACAGAATCCTTCAGGTTGGAAAAGCCTGCCAAGATCCTCAAGTCCAGCCATTCCCTTAGCGCTGCCAAGGCCCCTACAAACGCTTGTCCCCAAGTGCCACATCCACAGCCTTTTAAATCCCTGCAGGGATGGGGACTCTGCCACTGCCCTGGGCAGCCTGTGCCAAGGACTGACAACCCTTCGATGAAGAATTTTCCCCAAGATCCCATCTAAACCTTCCCTGGCACAACCTGACGCCGTTTCCTCCTGTTCTGTTCCTCGTTCTCTGGGGCAGAGCCCGACCCCCACCTGGCTGCACCCTCCTGCCAGGCAGTTGGAGACAGCAAGGTCCCCCCGAGCCTCCTTTTCTCCAGGCTCCCTCAGCCGCTCCTGCTACTCCAGACCCCTCCCCAGGTCCGTTTCCCGGCTCTGGCCACTCTCCAGCCCCTTCCATGTCCGAGCCTCGGCCCCGGCGGCCGCTGAGCCCCGGAACGTCCGGGCAGCGCGAGGGGCCGCAGAGCGGCGCTGTGACCGCCAGAGGGCGCGCGGCACCGGTCCGAGGGCTCCGGGGTCAGAGGGGGGACAGGGAGGGGGGACAGGGAATGGAGGGGACAGGGGACAAGGAGGGACAGGGGACAGGGAATGGAGGGGACGGGACACAGGGAATGGAGAGGACAGGGGACAAGGAGGGACAGGACACAGGGAATGGAGGGGACAGGGAGGGACAGGACACAGGGAATGGAGGGGACGGGACACCGGGAATGGAGGGGACAGGGAATGGAGGGGACAGGACACAGGGAATGGAGGGGACAGGACACAGGGAATGGAGGGGACAGGGAATGGAGGGGATGAGACACAGGGAATGGAGGGGACGGGGGACAAGGAGGGACAGGACACAGGGAATGGAGGGGACGGGACACCAGGAATGGAAGGGACAGGGAATGGAGGGGACGGGACACCGGGAATGGAGGGGACGGGACACCGGGAATGGAGGGGACAGGGGACAAGGAGGGACAGGACACAGGGAATGGAGGGGACGGGGAGTGGAGGGGACGGGACACAGGGAGTGGAGGACACAGGGAATGGAGGGGACGGGACACAGGGAGTGGAGGACACAGGGAATGGAGGGGACGGGACACAGGGAATGGCTTCAAACTGACAGGGCAGCGCTGGATGGGGTATTGGGAAGGAATTGTTCCCTGGGAGGGTGGGCAGGGGCTGGGATGGAATTCTCAGAGAGCTGCCCCTGGATCCCTGGAAGTGTTCAAGGCTAGGTTGGATGGGGCTTGGAGCAACCTGGGATAGTGGACCGTGGCAGGGGGTGGAACAAGATGAGTTTGAAGGTTCCTTTTGGGTCAAACCATTCTAGAATTTTGTAAATTGTATTTCTGTAGGAGATTTCACCCCTCTCCTCTCTCCCCTTTTTTGGGAGGGTAAAAGAGACAAACCGTGACAGTGCAGCCAAGCAGTGGCTGTGCACATTGACTTTCACAGTGGGGTCTGATTTGGCACCATGTCAGGCTTAGTGCCAGCATAACATCACTGGCCTAATTGGTGTAGCACAGCCTCCTGCTGCACTTGAAAGGTAGAATTTAATAGCATTCTGCACTCCATGAAAAAATCCCCTATAAAAACACGTCCTGGTTCCTGTGCTCTGTTCCCCAATGAGGTCGGAAGCAGCTCTGTGTACTGTTTGCTTTGTGTGCTTTCCCTTTCCTTCCTCAGCCCTGCTGCACTAAGGGACTTGTTTCCAAGGTGAGGTGAGCAGCAAGTCATGGCTTTGCAAGGAAAATCACTCTGGTGATCCTGGCTGGCCATAGCTCTGCTCTCAGTGAGCAGATCAACCCCCTCTCTCCATGGAATACAGAGTTAGGCAAGGATCTGGGGCTGAACCTTGATCTTTGAGAGAACTATAACCAGCCTCTGCCATGATTTTCGTTGAACTTCAACCAAAATGATGAAAAGTCTGCCTTCCTCCCCCCCCCCCCAGCACTTTGGTCTTAATATTGAATCTTGGAAACTGAAGTGGTGATTAGGAAAGTAAACAGGGTCCCTTCCTGCAGGGAAGGCAGGAGTTTGTTCTGCCCAGGCATTGTATGTTGCAGGGGTTAAGTCAAATTTTGCTTTGGGAGAGGAAAATAAAATCTCTCCAAGTAATTAACTTAAGATGCTGATGCTAATGAAGGGGCTTTCAAGGCCTGAACTGGTGGGGGTTGATGGGAATCCCCTGCTGAATCAATGATGTTACAGCTGTAGGAGTGATTCTGCAATTATTAGGCTGAAATGATGTTGAACATTAAGTTAATCCTGTTATCTCTCAGATACTGAGCAAACTGAGTGCTCTGGATAACTCTAATGGGACTGTGTGAGTCAGTCTGGCACCCTTGTCCTGTTCAGGGCTTTTTCTTATTTTCCTTTTCAGGATGAAGTAGTGATCAAGCTTCCTAGAGTTCATGTCGGGAGGTGGTGTCTGGGACAGTTTGTTGCAGCAGTGCTAGGTTATTTTTTTTTTTAATGAGTTTGGTAATGAACACCCTGTGGTCACCTGAAGCCATTCACTTCTCCACAGCAAGGATCCCTTAAGCCCATCCATAAATAGATGTTTAGGAAAAGAACTGAAGAACAAGGACAACTTTAAAAGGAGACTTCCCCCTGTCACACCTTCCTGCCATCAACAATCTGTGATGGAGACTGTTCTGGGCCATCATATTTGCAGAGAATAATTAATTCTGCCTTGAAAGTCTCATTTTGCATCTGTGATAGCCTGTGGTGATTGTTCTAAACACAAGTAGATGGTGGGGTGCTTAAAAAGGATTATCTTGAGCTTGGTTTTAAGGAGTTGGATAAATTGCAAGGTAACCAGTGTCAGGTAAGCTCTGGAACCAAAATGACCCTGTAAGGAGCAGAGAAGAGCCATAGTGCATGGCTGTGGTCATTGCAGGTGGGGTTGTTTTCCTGTTGGGTGCAGATTTCCAGGGTGTAGTGGCCTGACTTCCATGCAGGGGCTGGATGTGCTGGAACAGGGCTGGATGAGCTGGAACAGGGCTGATGAGCTAGAATAGGGTTGGATGAGCTGGAGCAGGGTTGGATGAGCTGGAGCAGGGCTGGATGAGCTGGAGCAGGGCTGGATGAGCTGGAGCAGGGTTGGATGAGCTGGAGCAGGGCTGGATGAGCTGGAACAGGGCTGGATGAGCTAGAACAGGGCTGGATGAGCTAGAACAGGGCTGGATGAGCTAGAACAGGGCTGGATGAGCTGGAACAGGGTTGGAGGAGATGGAACAGGGTTGGAGGAGATGGAACAGGGTTGGATGAGCTGGAGCAGGGTTGGATGAGCTGGAACAGGGTTGGATGAGCTGGAACAGGGCTGGATGAGCTGGAGCAGGGTTGGATGAGCTGGAGCAGGGCTGGATGAGCTGGAGCAGGGCTGGATGAGCTGGAGCAGGGCTGGATGAGCTGGAACAGGGCTGGATGAGCTGGAACAGGGCTGGATGAGCTAGAACAGGGCTGGATGAGCTAGAACAGGGCTGGATGAGCTGGAACAGGGCTGGATGAGCTGGAGCAGGGTTGGATGAGCTGGAGCAGGGTTGGATGAGCTGGAGCAGGGTTGGATGAGCTGGAGCAGGGTTGGATGAGCTGGAACAGGGCTGGATGAGCTGGAACAGGGCTGGATGAGCTGGAGCAGGGTTGGGTGAGCTGGAACAGGGTTGGATGAGCTGGAACAGGGTTGGATGAGCTAGAACAGGGTTGGATGAGCTAGAACAGGGTTGGATGAGCTGGAACAGGGCTGGATGAGCTGGAGCAGGGCTGGATGAGCTGGAACAGGGCTGGATGAGCTGGAGCAGGGCTGGATGAGCTGGAACAGGGCTGGATGAGCTGGAACAGGGCTGGATGAGATGGAACAGGGCTGGATGAGATGGAACAGGGTTGGATGAGCTGGAACAGGGTTGGATGTGCTGGAGCAGGGCTGGATGTGCTGGAGCAGGGTTGGATGTGCTGGAGCAGGGTTGGATGAGCTGAAACAGGGCTGGATGAGCTGGAACAGGGTTGGATGAGCTGGAACAGGGTTGGATGAGCTGGAACAGTGGCACTGTCACTGCCAGGTCCAGCTCCAACAGTGCTTGCAGAAGCACAAAGCACAGTGACTCAAGATGCCCACATACAGTGGAGAGGTGAAGTTCTGCATCCCAGTGAGAACTAGAATTTGTTGCAGGGTTTCAAAGTCATGGAAGAGGTTTTTCTCTGCTCAATTACCACTAAACCAGGCCTCTTGGTTTCAGCATCACCAGAGTATGGAAGTGATTTTTATAACACCCACTAAATGAGCAGATGTTTTTGTGCCAAACCAGAAATTTCCATAAATACAGGAAAGTTCTGTTATTAAAGGATCAGTTTTTAGTTTCCAAGCTTTGATTCTCTCTCTTTCTTTTTTTTTTTTTTTTTTTTTTTTTTTTTTTTTTTTTTTTTGGAGTGAGGTTTTATTTTTATTTTTTTCTGTTCCCTTGAGGAAGGTGAGAATTGTTCTGGAAGATCCAGGGAGCTCATTTAGTGCAGAAATGAGCTTCAGGGTTGCTAATGACAAAGTGTTTGGGCTGTCTTAAGGCAGTGAGAGGCTGTGGGGGCCGGTGTAGCCAAGGGGCCACCTGGGATTTTGGACCAGTTTTTTGCCCAGAGGCCAGCCAGCCCTGCTGTTGATAAGGCAATGGATTTAGATGGCATTGCACTAGCTTGTAATTCCAGGGACCTCAGGGGATAATTCTTACAGTGGAGGAGTCAGCACTTTCCACAAGCTTTTTGAGATGGGAATTCAGCACAAGAAAAAATTCCTGATTTCAAACCTTAAGTGTGCAGAGAAACAGTTTTTATGTTTATACACCATATTTTTTGCACACCACACACTTGCTCTAAGGTATCCTTGCTATTACTGCTCCTGAAGGGTTGTCTTACTGGAGCCACTTTTCATTCCTGGACCCTTGATAAATTAGTTAATCCTGATGTTTTCCACTGGTTTTCTTGGTGACTTCTCTTTGAACTTCTTGCAGATCTTGATCATTTCTTCCTGCAATCTGAAAACCCTTGAACTTGAGTTTTGGTGCTTCTCAGGCTGGTGTGTTCTGGATTTTGAGGAGGGAGATTTTGGTGGATGCCACGGTGGGGAGTTTTTACTAGTACTTACCTTTAAGATGTTTCTCCCTAATCAGCAGTGTTCCCTCTTTGAGCATTGGGAAGTGTCTGAGGGAGCCATGGGATGTAGAGTGGAGCTCTTTGGCTGCTTAATCTCTACCATCAATCATTCTTTGATCCCAGCCTTTATCTCAAGGTGTTTAATTCAGGTGTGAGGCTCCCAAAGACTGCCTTGGGCACAAAAGGGGTGAATCCTCCTCTGTCTGTCTGTCTATCTGCATCTGAGTGAAGGTGGGACTGCAGCTCCCATTAGGCTGAGCTTGTTAGCTGACATACTTGAAACAGTCCCGTGCTATAATTCTTATGCTGCAGAATTTGTCTGGGAGGGTGAGTAAATATTTGAGGAGCTCATTCTTGCTGAGTTTGGGGCCATTCCAATGAGCAAGTTTGAGCTGCTGTTTCACAGCCCATCCTTGATGGTCTGGTGGGTGTGCTCACAGCTCTTGCTGCCCTGCTTTAATTTATTGTGTTTGGTTCTGATCTTCACACTGAGAAAGACAAGAAGCTACTGGAGAGGGTCCAGTGGATGCCACAGATAAGTGGTCTGGAGCATCCCTCTGATGAGCAGAGACTGAGGGAGCTGGGCCTGGTTGGTCTGGAGAAGGCTGAGAGGGCATCTCATCAATGAGCAACCTGGGATAGTGGGAGGTGTCCCTGCCCAGGGTGGGAGAATTGGGACTGATGATCTCTGAGGTCCATTCCAACCCCTTCACATTCTGAGTCTATGAAATGTCTCCAGGGGGAACCAGAGGATGGTGCCAGACTCTGTTCAGTGGTGCCCAGGGACAGAACAAGGAGCACTGATCATAAACAAAAACACAAATTCCATCTCAGCATGAGGAAGAGCTTCTTTCCCTGAGGGTGGCAGAGCCCTGGAACAGCTGCCCAGGGAGGGCTGGAATCTCCCTCTCTGGAAACATTCCAGACCTACCTGTACACATTCCTGTGTCACCTGCGTTGGGTGACCCTGCCTTGGCAGGGGGTTGGCCTGGATCCAACCAGAGGTCCCTTCTAACCCCACATCTGTGATTCTGTGAATTGAACCCCATTTCCTGCTGGCAGCAGTGCCTGTGGCAGTGCTCCCACTGCAGCCCCACGTCCAGCCCTTCCTCTGGGAGGAGAGGAGGGAGCGTTATTTGAGAGTCTTGCAAATGGTTTTCAGCTGCTGTTTTGGTGTGGTGCTGTTTGGTCCTAAATGAGGCTGCTGCTGGTGCTCTCCAGACTCAGGATGAAGGGAATGAGGTGCAATGAGGAATCTGGGAATGTGTGAAGAGTTGTGTCTGCAAGAGGGGGAGCAACTCGGGGAGAAACAGCTTCCTACAAGGTTGGGATTAGCTGTACCTTCAGAATTGTTGGTGTTATCTCATCTCTTGACATTTCCTTTAATTATATGAAATGACCTTGATACTGTAAACAATTCCCATGGCATTGTCCCTGCACTCATGTGAGTCAGTGTGATGTGTAAACAGCGTTTGGTTTGGGACACAATCATCCTGTCTGATTTTTGTGCCTTGTTCCTGCATGGCTCTTTGTGCCTGTGCCTGCCACCACCTTGTTTTCCCAAATTCTCTTGGTGTGTACTGGCAGAAAACAGGAGCATCTGGGATGAGCCTAAAGAGGCAGGTGGAGTGCTCTTGTTTTGCTTTCAGCTCCTTTGGGCCTCCATAATTCTCTCCCCAGTTCCAAAGGGGGGAAGAAGGGGATGTTACACTGCTTTATTCACATCAGCAGCAATGCTTTACTCATCATGTTTCCATCTTCAGCCTCGCTGCTGCTCAGAGATACCTTGGTGCTTGAGCAAGAGTCAATATTTGGAGTTGTGGTTCACTCCCTGTCTTGCTGGTGGCTGGTCTGGGTGTGACCTGAGGTCTGGCTGTGCCACTGTTTAGGGTGGCCCATGGTAGATCTATGAAACATAATTTGGCCAGATGCACTTCCTAAGAGTTATCTTGTTCCTTAAATAGAGAATAAAGCTTGTATCAACATGAATCACAGAGTTGATAAACTGGAATGGTTCCTCTTGGAGTTGTCTTCTTGTATTGGGCAAATATTTATCCACATTGTTTCCAAAGGCATATTTGTGCAATAAAAGGAGGTGAGACCTGTGATTACCTGTTAGATTTACTCTGGCAGAAATGGCTTGTAAAAACACAGTACAGCTGAAAGGAAGCTTTTAAACTTTCTCTCTGTGTGTTGAACCTAAAGCTGTGGTTTACAATTTCAAATTTTATGGGAGTTTTCAGTTGTGAGGGTACAAAAAGTATTTTCCTTGCTGAATTTAAGTGTCCCAACTGAAACTGATCCACCCTTTCTTTTGATTCCTGAACTGTGGCAGGGAATTTGGGCTTCTCTTCCAACTGTATCTGTGGGAGATGATCAGAATCTGAGGTTGTGTGCCAGACTTGCCTTGCATTTTAATCAGGAGCTCCTCGCCTAGTCAATAATTAAAGTAGAGCAGGTGCGGTGGGGAAATTGGGTGTTCCCCAAAAACTAAACCAAGGCACTTTTGTAAGTCTGCCTGAGTAGAGCCAGGTGAGTGAGGGGTGGGAGGGTGCCCTGGCATTGCCTGGCTTGTGTAGTAATTTGGAAAAAATGTAACTTCAGACTGGAGAGCTGGGGGTGTCGAAGAATAATTTGGATTATTGGTGTGGTGGGGCTGCTGCAAGCCCGTTGGGTTGGCAGAACAAAGGTGGTTTTGCTGCAGTTTCAGCTTTGCATACGAAGAGCAAATTCATTTACTGAGATTTTTGTGAAATGTTTAAAAGAAGAAACAACTTTTACTGAGAAATCTCACTGCCTTTCTTTTCAGTTACTGTGTGGGCAGAGAGGCTTGCAGCTGAAGTTTGACATCTTGAAGGATTAGAGGGAGGAAGAGAAATTTGGGATCATGAGTGTGTGGACCTTGACCTATACACTGAAGACTAACTTAAATATAGTCCTACCCCTTTGGGTTAATTGCAATTTAATCTGAATTTAGAAGTTTCATATTTACTGATATTCTTGCTGTTAGCTTGCAGTTTCCAGTGTTGTGCTTAACAGACTTTGCCCCATTGGTTTTAGAAGTGGCACAGATGTAAGAATACTCTGCTGGAGGACTTGATTATTTTGGAGAATGTCTGCACAGAGGTGGAAAGCCTTAGGAGTTAGGTTTGTCCTGTAAGGCTGTTTGTGATGGATGTGACTGTGCAGCAGCCTCTTGCACTGTGTGCTCTGCTGGGCCCAGCCCAAAAACCTCGTGCTGGGTAGTGCTTTGGAAGGAGGGAAATATATTTTGATTTTCTTCATCCTCGTGTTTTGAAGTGGGAAGCCTCAGATGATGTCAGTTTATACATTTTCCTCTGAGTATCTTGAGTTTTTGCTGCAGGAGAGGATTAAACAAGAGTTAAGCTAAATGTCATTCCTGATTTTTCTCTAAACAATGCAATAATTAATGTAATTTTTTTCTCCATGTTTTTTGCTTAATGTGTTCCTAATAATATGGCTGGTGGTGGCAGATGGGTATCCTGCCTGTGAATGCTTCCCTGTTGGGAACACACTGATGCTTTGCTAATGCCTGATGCTTTGTTGGACTGTATCCTATATGTGTGCTTCCTTTGGCTTCTGACCAGACTTTCTTTTAATGCTGCTTCAAGGTGCTCCAAAAAGTTGTTCAACAGTTTTGGAGTTTCCCTTGCCCTGAGATGGCAAAGCCCTGAGTCACCACAGTGATAAAGTTAGGGTTAGTCAAGTTAACCAAGATGTGACTGAATCTTTAATTTTGTCAAGATTACATTCCTCAGCATTCCCTCACTGGTAAACAAGAAAATCCTTGGCCTGTGTTGTAGTTGCAGGGAGTGGTGAGGAGGTGGCATTAATGGTGAGACTTTTCCAGTACCTGCTTCCAATGGAAATTGTATTTCACCTGGAAAACAAGGCTAGGGGCTATTTTTGCCCTAAGCTCCTATGGGCCCAAAGCCCAGTTTAATTTACAATTTTTTAAGGCCATTCCCTGTGACAATAAAGCAATTCTTTGTGTTCCAGCTATGACCACAGGCCTTCCCAGGAGCATGGCCTCACCTTCCCAAAGGTGGGCCTGGAAGTGCTCTCAGTCAGCTCTTTGGCAGAGCAATCTCTTCCTCCAGCTGTGCTCCATCATGGGCAACATCTGGACTGTGGCAGGACATGATGTGCTCCCCTGATGCCAGCACACTGATGGTGGCACCAAGAGTCCCTGATGTGCTGGACCTGCTGCCCTTTGCTGTCTGGGGTGGAGCACGTGCTGACTAACTGGTGGGGACACAGGGACTGGAATGCTCTGGGAAATAGGAGTTTCCCTCTTGGAAATGTCATAGGAAGCATGAAGGAAATCATGTGGTGTAGGAGCAGTTAGCTCACATTTGTCTCATCTGAATCATCAAAGTCTGCAGGGCCCAAACAATGTGATGCCAGCTGCCTTATAAATAACCTATTTTCCACTTCCACACCGGCTTTTCATTCCATGTGAGGAGAAAGGAAGAGTGTCACATTGTGTTGGTTTGTTCAGAGGGGTTCTCTGGCCTCTGCTGCCCTCACTAATGGCTCCACATGCTCAGTGTGGGAGCACAGCTCAGAAAGGGGCATCTCTGTAGGCAGCCAGGGCTGTTATGTGTACATACAAGATTTTGTCATGTTTTTGTTCTTCCAAAGCTGAAAACAAAAACTGTGGTGAAACCAAGTTGATTAGAGGGCTGGAGCACCTCTCCAGTGAGGAAAGGCTGAGGGAGCTGGGGTTGTTCAGCCTGGAGGAGAGAAGCTTCAAGGTGACCTAATTGTGGCCTTTCAGTCCCTAAAGGGAGCCTGCAGGAAAGGTGCAGAGGGACTTTTTACAAGGGCCTGGAGTGACAGGACAAGGGGGAGTGGTTTCAAACTGACAGAGAGTAGGGTTAGATGGGATATTGGGGAGAAATTCTTCCCTGTGAGAGTGGTGAGGGAATGGAATGGATTTCCCAGAGAAGCCGTGGCTGCCTCTCCCTGGAAGTGTTTTCCAGGCCAGGTTGGACAGGGCTTGGAGCAACCTGTGAAAGGTGTCCCTGCCCATGGCAAGGGGGGAAATGAGATAGACTTGAAACCACCCCAAACCATTCCATGATTCAATGAAACACAATGCAGAGTTGTGGTGCTGCCACTTTTTCTGCTCCCTGCCAGCCCTTCTGGTGAGGTGGTCCCTGCAGGAGGATTTTAGGGTGCATCTCCTGCAGGGAAAGGGCCTTAAAGGTCCTGTAGCTCCTGCTGACTTTTTGGTGATGAGCTCTGAAGGAAAACACCCAGTATCACTTGTTTTAAATAACTCCATCGTCGGCAGGGATGGGATAATGCTGGAGTCCTTTTTCATGTTCCTGGAGCTGAATCATGGCACACAAATGTCTGAGTCACCAGGGGTGAATGTAGCATTTCATGTCAGTGTAAACCGGAATGTGAACAACACTGGCTTTATTAGAGGAGCTAATATTGGGCTCATTAGGGCTTTCATTAGATTTTAAAGTGAAACAATCCAGAAGAGGTCCTTTTATAATGTATATAAACAGATTATTAACATGGAAATGACAGGGGTTTAATGGGATGCTGGGCTGGATGGAGAGGAAATGAAACTTCAGAGGAAGGCCACGTACCCCATATTTGAGTGTTTGCTGCCTGTCTTTTTTTGTTTCAGCCATCTGCCTCTTCTGAAATTGTGTCAAATTTTCATGAAACTGGGGTTTCTTGGTTACTATATTTTAAAAGAAAATGCTGAAGGGACAGTCAGCTGTTTCCCATTTTGCTCTCCTTTAGAAAGCTCTTTGCTGTTCCAAGTTTTTAATCTTAAAAAGGTCTTCACCTGTCCCTGAGGAGTAAAACACTTGCTCTGGTTTCTTCTGGTTGCTGTGCAGCAAAGTCAGCTGGCCTCTCTCATTTTTATGGGAATTTTGAACGTTTATTACTCTTCCTTGCTTGAAATGTGGGTTTTCCTTTGTCCTGGATGTCCTGTGGGACAACGGCAGGTTGCTTTGTCTCATATTTTTCCCCAGTGGTAAAACAAAGCCCTCTGAAAGCAGAGGGGTTTTTAGGAGCTGCTCTCGTGCTCTGACCTCAGGCTGCAGTTGAGGCAGGGACATTTTTTGGCATTCTGTTTCCTGGGACAGAATTGGCACCTTTCCTTCTAGAGATGGAGCTGAAGAATGGACTGATGGGTTTTCCTGGCCAGGAGTACCCTTGAAAACAGTGATGCTGGTGTTACTTCTGGGTTTCTGCTGTTTTATGCACGTTGTCAGCTGTTTTCTGGTGGGGTTTTGCTTTCTCCTCCAGAAGAGAGAGTTGTGGCTGGTACTCCTGAATGATGCCCAAGTCCACAGCTAGTTGCAGTTTAAAACACAGATTTGTATCTTTTTGCTCCTTGGGCACCACGGCCCTACTTTTAGGAGGAAATATTAATGCTTATGGTACAATCATTGCCAAATCTTGTTAGTCTCTCTGTGATGGTCTTTGAGGCCTGATGAAGGATACAGAAACGTAAAGGACTTTATTTCACAGCCTGGAGTGCCTGAGTAACTCGTGCATCTCTTGGGCTGCAGCCACTGTGAATTTAAATCCCTTTATTTAAATATCTTTTATTGAAATTTAGGCTAATGTTTCATGTTTTACTAATGTAGAAATAAAGGGTGAGGATATGATTGTGCTGCTGTGCTTTAACAATTCACCACGTGTCATCTGTTCTGCAACAGAGCTTTTGTGCACTCTGATTTCACAGCAAATGCCTTAGAAAAGGCAGTGACTTTAATTCCTTAGAAGCCAGGCAGGTCTAGAGGCATCATTCTGTATTATTCCCAAATGCAGGGATGTTTTTTCCAGACCTCCTTCCAAGCTGGGCAGCTGATTTACAGACATGGGGAAATTCTCCTGCCTTAATCTCTGACCTTTATGGGTCTCTGCCAGATGGCAGTGAATATAAATGGCTTTAAAAGTGGCTTTTTCTTTGCTTCAAAGCAAAAAGTCTTCAGTGAGGCAGAGCATTCCTGGGAATTGGGATGCAGTGAGAGCCTGAGCACAGAGATGTCCATGGTGGGAGTTGGAGAACAACAACACTTCCAGGAATGTCCATGTGCCCTATGAGGGAGGACAGTGGTATTTGCTGTCCTCCTCCACGACTCTGCTGATGCCCAGCTCCTCCACCTGCTCCTGATGGCTGTGGGATGAGGGTCACCTGCCCAGCACCAGGGATTGAGGACAAGCACAACGGGGGTGGAGAAGGTGCCACAAATGTTCTCCTTCCTCCTGTGTTTTTACGGCTCTGCTTTAAACGAGGAGTGGATTTGCAAGTTGCCCAATGGCACATTCAGTAGGTTAGTGAGGGCACCAAGGTCCTTGTGGTGTGTTTGTGGCTCAGGTGAGGTGTTACAGGATTTCAGAACTACCCCTTGCCCTGTTTTGGGGGAATGTTTTTGTAGTGCTGCATCCCCCATCCATGGGGCTGGGAACAGCAGTCCCACGGCGTTTGCTGTGGGCAATGTGCAGCATTGATTGTTCTGGTTGTTTCCCAGAATAAAAGATTTTCCTGTTGGGGTTGCTGCCTGGGTAGTATTCAGTCCTATTGAAGGCCTGCTCTTGTTGGCCCAACAAGGACAGGGACACCAAATGCTGCAGCAAATCCTATTGTTTAAAACTTCTCCTACACTGGGGAAAAGCCAACCTAGATGTGTCACGTGGAGCCAGGTTCCTGATTTTAATTCCTTTTATGCTGCAGCAAATTCCTGTATATTTTTGAAAATTGATTTTCCTTTTTCCCTGAAATAAGATTAAGCTTCTGGATGCTTAAAGATTTTTCCTGCTCCTCTCTTGTGAGGCGTACAGGGAAAACAAGCTGTAGGTTCACAGAAGTCCTAACCCAAATTTTAATGATAAATTAAGGAACCCAAATGGACATATTTAAACTTTGGAGATCTTTTATTGTGAGGCATATGATTGAGGGGGATGTTTGTTACCTTAACCATCAAGCTATGATGTGAATAGAAACAAAACTTTTACTTTCCTTGTTAAATTTAAATTGAGAAGACATGCTTCTTCCTGGTAACTTTAGCAGAGAGAGGAATTGCTATGAAATTGTATTTTTATTACGTATTTGACTAGATGCATATCAACTCAGGCTCTCTTTGAAATTCCCTTTGCTCTAGGGTAGTGCAGCTCCCACAGCACTTAGAGAACTGTCCCATCCCTGACTGCCTGGCTTTGTTTAGCTGGCACAGGTAGGCTGTAAATTCCTCAATCCCATTTTGGGGAGGTGAAATCCCTTGGTGTGTTGCCGAGCATTGGAGTCTCCAAACCCATCCCTGAGAAAAACACCGCTCTCCTCCTCCTCCTCGCTCCCAGCTTTTCTCTCGCCTTGCAGAACTGGATGCGAGGAGAGGAGCGAGGAAAGCAGCGAGGGGTGTTGATGATTTGGAGTGTGGAGGCTGGATCGTGGCTGGCTGTCTCCTCCCCTTCCTGAGCTTCGGCCCTAGCTTTGGAATGACAGGCATTCCTGCGAGGAGGGAGCTGGCACGGACACCTATTTATGAGAATCAAGTGCTCAGCCATGGGGGACAGGGAGGGCAGAGCCTGTGCTGGACCGTCCGACCCCGGAGCCGTGGCCTGAGAGGTGGGAGCCGCCTCACTCGCCAGGCTCTTCCCTCATCCCAAGTGTGGCTTGATCGTTTTAAAGGATTGAAGTGTTCTCAGCGTTTTCCTCTGCCTGCCTGTTCCCGGAGAGCTGCCCTGATCTCATGGGGCAGCCGCACTTCTCGAGACCGGTAAATCCGGGTGCGTTTGGTGAGTAATGGAGGGAAGGGGAACGGGGAGCTTGGGGCTGTGGCAGGGCAGCCCTGCAGGTGAAACGGAGGGGTTGGGAGCGGTGGAACGTGGGGCTTGTGTAACCTGTGCCCAGCTGGGGAGGGAAACCAGAGAAATAACTCCGTTTTCTTCCTCTGCCGTACTTATTTCACATGCAATTGCTGTGTAATGTGTTCTCTGATCTTCAGACAGGCTCCAAGCTGCTGTTTTAAGGGACAGCCTCTGGCTGGCATGGATTTAGGGGTACTACCTTTGTAAAGCACTTGGATAATGGGAAAGTTCACCTGCTTGGGGCAGGAGTCAGCCCTGAGAGTGAGCCTGGACCAAAGCCCCCAAGAATTGCCTCCTTGTGTGTGATGTCACCCAGCTTTTGGGGCAGCTGTAGCAGTTTCGGGGGAAGAAGGGCTTGACAATTCCTTCCTGCTTGTTTTCCCTCTCCACTGTGAGGTATCTCAGTAACAGGCTGGAGAAAACACAGCTGTGTTCAGTTCTAGGAGCAGCGCTGCTTTTCAAGCACTGTGTGTGTGGGTCAGTGTTGCTCCAGGTCTGTTGTGGGTGCTGTTCCCAGCACTGGGACTGGGCAGGCACTGCCTGTGAGGAGACTTCCCACATCCCGCTGTTGCCTTTCTCTCATTCCTACTTGCTGTCAGCTGGCTGGGCTCACCCTCATCTGTAAAATGGAATTATCTGATTTTTAAAGAAGAAATTCACATTGGCACACAAAGAGCGTCCTCAAGATACAGTCTGTTATTTTCATGATTTTTCACTTCTATATCTTTGACCCTATCAAGCATTTCCAGCATTTCAGATGAAACCAGTGATTCTCTTCCCCACCACCAGTTCACTCCAGCAAGTCTTGTTCAAGAGTTGCTAAAAGTAAAGTGATGGAGAGAGTGGAAGGGAGAAGTAAAACTTCAGTTGTCTTCATACTGTGGAGATTAACAGTTCTTCTGCTTGGATTTATCCACTGTTATTTATTCACTGGCCTGGTCAGTCTTGGGCTCTTTCATCAAACACCAAGAACAGTGGTAATTTCCAGGGGAGTGGGCTTGGTGTAATGATGTGCTTTCTGGAGACTGGGGCCGGCAGACCTGGTGTTTCCTCAACTGCTCATTTGCTCTCTGAAGTCTTTTTTCATGGCACAGCTCTCACAGTTCCTACTGATTAAATCTGGAACTTGAAGAGATGGTTCTTGCATTAACTATGGCAGGATGCTGTTAAGGAGAAGTCTTGTGAAGAATTATGGTGATTAGAAACGTAAAAAACACAGGGAAGCTGAGGGCTGGGACTATTTGAGGCTTTTGTGACCACAACCTTTTCTTCCTTTAAGGTCAGGATTCATGTCTTCCCTGGATGATTCAGGAAAACACACCCCAAGTTTTTAAAGCTGTTTTAGGGAAGCTTAGAAACATTTACCTAAAGTGCTTTGTGGATACTTTTAACAGCATTTCCCTCAAAAGGGTGTTTGCTTTCTGAGTTGTTACCATTTGGAAGCTTCTCAGATTCTTGATTGCTGTGCTGGACACAGCAGGGTGGGAAAGGAGGGAGTTGTGTTGCTCTCCAGCCTGTGGTGGCAATGAGGTTTGTGGCAGTGGCTCGGGGCTGTGATGGTCCTGCTGGAGCCATAGGTACTGATGTATTCCAGGTACCTGAGGTGTGTAATGAGCAGCCACATTCCCAGCAGAACTTCCTGATGCACCTTGTGGGCTTGTTCCATGGCAGAACCTCAGGGACCTGTGTTCCCTGGGGAAATGAAGGTGATGAAGCAGAGTTGCTGCCGTGGCACTGAAATACTTCATTTGCCCACAGACAGAAATGCCCAGCAAGCTCCTTATGAATAGAAGCTCCTGGGATTTGTGGAAATCCAATAGTAACTCCTGCAAGAAGAAATGGATTGGATTCTGGGTGAACTCTGGTTTGTGGATGGAAGGAATCTGGTCCAAGCTCACGATTTACACTGTGCAAGTCTGTTTACATCTCAAAACAGGGATGTTTCCTCCTGAGGATGTCTCTTAATGAAGGTGTACCAGAATTTACTATCTCAGAAAAGGACTGGGGTGAAGAGCCCATTGTAGCACAAGGAGGGTGAGACCTGGCTTCTCTTAGAGCTCCAGCAGCCTTTGGATGTCTGCAGAAATGGTTGGGAGAGAAAAGCAGCTCCATTCTGCAGTCCTGTCCTGGGCTCACTGACTCTACATCCTCAAAGGATTGTGCCATTTTCCTCATGGACATTGAAAATCAGTAGTATCTTCAAGATATTGTGAACTGTCATTATCTGAGATGCAATCCTGTGATTTCTTCATAGCCTTCAGCCTTGCTTTATTGTGGTCTCACACTTGGATCTGAAGTGATTTTTAGCTTAAAACCAGCATTTCTCCACAGCCAGGGTGACTTTTGAGGATGTGTGGCCTGAGTTAAAACAGTTAAAAAACTTACCAGAATTAATTCTGGAATGCCCCACACTAGATCCAGGCTGGGTTTAATTCTTTAACGCTGTGCATCAGAGGTGCCACTATTTGCTGGTATCTTCCACATGAGAAATGATCCTTAATGGAAAGAATGCTTTTTAGTTATTCCTGTTGGTCCCTGCTGTGCCTGTTTCCAGGCTGGCAGTGCTTGGCTCTACAAAAGGGTATTTTGGGGCTTGATCCATGAAGATTGGGATTAACTCTCCTTGCTCATGTGGTGGCTTTCTCTCCCTGGCCCATGTTGTGACCTTTAAACCATGACATTTACAGGTGGAGTTCCTAAGGGCCAGCTGGGAGCTGCCTGCTGGGGTGTCGTGTGTGCATGGCCGTGGTGTGACTGCGTGTGGAGTTTTTAATTGACCCCGTGGATTCTGGCTGTGCCAGTTTGACCCACTGAGAGCAGTGGTGGAAGTGAAAGCTTTGCCCTGTTTAATGGGAATGGCAGCCCCAAGCCTGACAGGACCTTTGGGAAGAGGTGACACATCACCACAGCCACTTGCTGAGGGTGTGAGAGACCAGTTGGGGGTCTCCAGATCCTTCTACTGAAATGGTTTCTCTGTTTTGGAAAAAAAAAATGACTGGGGTCACTCAACACCACAAGATGCAATGGGAAAAGAGCTTTTTTTTTGCATGAAATTTAACTGCAAGACTAGAACAAAAACATGTCTGCAGGGGAGGGTTGGAAGGACCAGCTGGCCGGGCAAACCAATAGGGAATTGCATCCCAAGCTGCTTGGCACTGCTGGAGCTTTCCTGCCTTCTTGTGTGTTCAGGCTGTGCCAATTTTGTGACGTTTCCCTAGATTATTTCAGTCTAAACATTTTGGGTTAACACAAATCTGCTGTTTTAAACAGCTCAAATTCACCTGCTTGTTTGGATAAAATGAGATCAGAGCAGCTTAAGTGTTTGGGAGAGCGGATCTGAAATGGCAGGAGGCTCTGGCTGGGAAGCAGCAGGGGCATCACACTGTCCCTGGCCCAGCTGGGGTCTGAGCTCCGAGTGTTCCAGGCCATCTCCCCCGGGAACAACGTGCTGAAGTTGCAGCAGATATTTTATTCCTGACTTTTCCTCAACCAGGGCTCTGTTGGAACATTAAGCCACAGCATCCAGCTGTCAGGGTGGGTTCTGTGGGGCTGTCCCACCCCCAGAGTCACTTTTCCAAAGCATGGACTACCTACTTCCAGAAGGGTTAAACAAGGCCCTGCTTCGGCATGGGGTCACTTTAGGGACCTGCCAGCTGGGAGTCTCTTGACCTTCTCAGGAGGTCTCTGCTGTCTTCACCCAGGGCTGTGTAACCTCATTTAACCTTTTCCATGTATTTAAAATGGGCTTTCCAGCCTGACACCGTGGTGAGGGTGAGGCTGGTCTCTTGCTGCTGCTGAGCAAGGAGCAGGTCTGGTGAAGGCATCAGATTCCTGATGCTTCCCACCCTTCCCTTGAAGTCTGGTTCCTCTTTTCTTTGCCCCATTTCGTTCCCTGGGCACTGCACTGTGGTTCCTTCCCAGTTTCCCAGTGCATGACTTGGATAAGGAAGGGTTTCCCCCTGTTCCTCTTTTCTTTGCCCTGTTTCGTTCCCTGGGCACTGCACTGTGGGTCCTTCCCAGTTTCCCAGTGCATGACTTGGATAAGGAAGGGTTTCCCCCTTTCCCTCTTTTCTTTGCCCTGTTTCGTTCCCTGGGCACTGCACTGTGGGTCCTTCCCAGTTTCCCAGTGCATGACTTGGATAAGGAAGGGTTTCCCCCTTGCATTGCAAAGCAGCTTTAGGACCCTCCTGTACCTTGTAGAACAGAGCAGGAGGAGGCCCAGCCTCAGCAAGGTGGATCCACCTGCTCGTTAGTCCTCAGTTTCATAATTGCTTCACAACAGACTGCTTTAAATGTCTATGTCCCTGTGGTAATTAGGGATGGGAAGAGTGCTGTGGAGGTGTCGGACAGGCTCTCCTGTCATCTGCACAACAGGACAGAACAAATCCCAGTGTGGATCAGGGAAGGAATTGCTTCCCTGGCATCAGTGTGATCAGTGGGCTGGAATGGTCTCGGAATGTATAGCAACATATCAAATTTTATTCTACACAGAATAAAAGGGTGGTGGAAATTATTTTTGGACAGTTTTGTGTTCTAGTGTGCCTGTCTGCCTCTCTTGCCTGGCTGTTTTTGGGGCATGGAGCTGATTATAAACCAACAAACCCAAATGTTTCCGTGTTGGACAGCACCTGACTCTTAGCAGTTGTAACATGGCCGGGGGAGCAGTGAGGCAGAGAAGCAGGACTGAGTGATTTGCTCTTGATGTGAAGGTCTTGTGAAACCTCCTGTGTTCACCTGCATGGTTGCTGTTCTGTCAGTGAGACTCCACCCTGGGATGGTATTTGCTTTGACAGCTGGACCTGGGCTGCAGGAGCTGCTGGAGGAGGTTCTGCCAGGAGTAAAGTCACACGTGGGCTCTCCCCCCCTCTCTGCTCTCAGCTGCTCCTCCTTTGGAGGTATTGTGTGTCTCCTGCAGTTTCGGCTCATCCTTTCATGTCCTCTGCTCCTCCCTGGCTGCTCGGAGGGGATTGTGGCAGGGCAATGCTTGTTGTTCTCCCTCTAACTGGAAATAGAGGCATCCCAGTGTGCTGAGGGCTCTTCATTAATCCCTGGACCTGATGGTTGAGTTTTCTTTTAATAACTTAGTTTGTTTAGTGCAGCACTCTGACATCTTGGGTGGTAGGCAGCACATAAGTGACATTCCTCAGAGCAGCTTGGGGAAAGGCAAGTTTGGTACTGCTGCATTCAGCACTGTTCTCCTTGGAAAGGTGAGGGAAATGCCTTCGATGACACTTGGGATTCAAATTCAGTCTACAGCCTCTACTTGGCAAGCACTCGTGCCTGCCTGCTGAAGTTTGGGAATGCTCTGTTGAGCACAATGAATACTGCTTGTTAAAATTGCATGTACAACTCCAGGGCTAATGCTCTGGTCTCTGAAGAAAGTGCCTCTAAACATGCAGACAATTCCTCTTGGGTTTCTGGGAGCTTGAAATGCCTTCCATATCCTCCCCCGTGCCCCCACCCCACTTCCATCCATCCTCCCTCCATCCCTGCAGAAAATCAGATCAGTGCTGACATGGTATATGTTATTTTCCACCTAATTTCTCTCCTGTTATGAAGTCAGGGTTGTTTTTTTATTTAAAAGCATCTCAGATGCTGAATTGAGCTTGCTTTTTCAAGCAAATGTTGGCTGATATCAGCTTTTGACTGGTAGAGAGTGAGGGACTTACTGTTATGAGGCTGATTTAAACAAAAGTACAACCAACAACCAAACAGTGGCTCAAACGCTCCTCAGTTTCCCTCTGTTGTTCTTTTCTTCCCTGTGCTTCAGTGATCTTCCATTCCATTTGCCCTCAGACTGGAAACCTGGGGTCTGTCAGTCCTGCAGGGACACAGTGGTAGCCTGTCCCCAGCCCCGTGGCCTGAGGCTGCTCAGGAGCCCATGGCTACCTGTGCTTTATGCTTTCTGGAATGAGAGATCTCATGCTGAGAAGCACTACAGAGTTGCAGGTAGAGCTGCATCAAACAATGCAATTTTTTTTGGTGGTTTTTCTTCCTCTGTGTCCTGAACATGCTCTTCCCTATGCTGACAGGAATCTGCTTTTTCACATCAGGGCCTGTATCCTCAGTGGAGGTTTGTAGGATACAGAAGATACATTCTTAGTTCTTTGTCCTGTGTGTAAAGCAGCTTTCCCCTAAAATTCTTTTCCCAATCTCTTTGTCTCAGGAGATGGGATTCTTGGCTGAACTTTCCATTACCTATGGGGCCTTGCCTGTTCTGCAGGCACGTCACACAGGCTTGTCTGAAATTGGCTAAAAGATCTGTTGTGCTCCCAAGCTCCACAATGTCTGACTCGGGGGCTCCAAAAGAAGAGTGCAGTTTGTATCAGGACACTCCAGCCTGGGGATGGGGGATGTCTCTCTTCTCCACAGGATTTTTTCCATGGAGCTCTGCAGTGCTTCTGTCTCTAGTCCTGAAGCTGAGGGATTCTTGCTCTGGAAATTCTGCCATGGAGTGGGTACCAGCTGGCTTCACTTAGCTCAAGCACACTGATTTATTTTTATTCACGCAGTGCTAGATTCTGCTCATTTTAAGTGCTCCTCTGTGTTCTGTCAAATACCCCAAAACAGCAACATCAGGCAAGGCAGGATCAACAGACCCTGGATTAGTATTTTGTGCTCTGGTTCTGCTTCAAAAGTGGTTTCTTTGAGTTGGGGGTGGGGTTTTTTGGTTTTTTTTTTTTTGTTTGGTTTTTGTGCATGTCCCTTCCTGCCTCTGTGTCCTTCTTCTGTTGTTCTCCAGAGACTGGAGGGCAGTAGGTGGAGCACAGGCCTGTATTGTGTCGCTTTCCTGTGGAGCTGTTGCTCTTGGCCAATTTTGCTGCCCTTATTTATAGAAGGAAAATCAGAGAGGGGAAAATCTGGCACGTCCAGCTGCTGGAATGGCTCTGGTGATTTCGGGGTGTGGACATCAGCTCAGTGGGCTGGAAGGTGTTTGTTCCATGTAATGATTTGTGTCCAGCACCAGTCGCTTCTAAATGAAGATGAGAAAATTTAGGAAAGTGGTTTGTGTTCATGGGCAAATCTGTGATACTGCAAAATTAAATTACATTCATATGTGGCTGAGGGAGCTGGGGGGTACTGAGCCTGGAGAAAAGGAGCCTTCTCACTCCAACTCCCTGACAGGAAGGTGCAGCCAGGTGTGAGTCAGGCTCTGCCCCTAGAGCACAGGGAACAGAACAGGAGGGAACAGCATCAAGCTGTGCCAGGGGAGATTCAGGTTGGACATCAGGAGGAATTTCTTCATGGAAGGAGTTGTTAGTCCCTGGCACAGGCTGTCCAGGGCAGTTGTGGAGCCCCCCATCCCTGGAGGCATCCAAGGAACGACTGGATGTGGCACTCAGTGCTCTGGGCTGGTGACAAGGTGGGGATTGGTCACAGATTGGATTCAATCATCTTGGAGGTCTTTTCCAGCCTTAATGATTCTTGGATTCTGTAATCTTTGTCTCATCAGTAAGGCCCTTATCAGTTTCCCTTTGCCCTGTTTATATTGGGAACCCCACCTGTGTCTTCCCAAGCTGATGCCAGGGCTCAGTGGAGCCACAGGCAGAATCTTGCTCCCTTCTTTGCATGAACATGTGCCACCATTTCCCAGTGTGTGGTGGGTTGGTGGGAGATGAGAGCTGTTACTTGCAGCACAGAAGAAGTTCTTTATTCTTTTCCTTCTTTTCTATGCAGGTGAAGAGGTGGATCACACCCCAGGTGATGCCAGCATGGGGGTAGATGTTTTGGAATCAGGTGACACCACACCTCCAACAAAGAGGAAAAGCAAGTTCTCAAGCTTTGGCAAGATTTTCAAGCCCTGGAAGTGGAGGAAAAAGAAAAGCAGTGACAAATTTAAGGAGACTTCAGAAGGTAAAGTAACAGTATCCCTTCCTCCATCCGAGAAGGGCTTGCTATCACAAGCCTGAGTGCTGACATGTAAGAACCAAAATGGGACTTTGGTGATGGGTTGGCACCTGCAATCTCTCCAGAAATACCTTGCCATGGAGCTGTAGTTTCAGACAGATTAATTCCTTTCTTTCAAGGAAGCTCCCCAAGCAGCTGTGGGGAGGGAGGATTTGCTCCATGATGAGCAGTGCAGTGTGAAATGCAGGTCTGAACATGCAGTTCCTCCTCTCTCTTAATCCATGCAAAACCAGTGAAATTTGAAGCCTTTTATTTCCTCTAGAGAAGCTCTTAAAAAAAAAAATCTTCTTGAACTTCAAGTTCACCCTGTTTTCTGAGTGATTTTTTTCAATTGAATATCAGTTTTAGAACGAAAGATTTCTATGCGAAAGCCCAGAGAGGAGCTGGTGAAAAGAGGAGTTCTCTTGGAAGAGCCTGAGCAGGGTGAGTCTGCAAATGAACCTCTCCTGTCTGTGTAGCTGATCCTTCCTCTGGCCTCCTCTGGCCAAACCTCACTGCTGGGAGACAAATTTAAGGGCTTTCTGCTGAAGGGATTCCTGTTTGGCTTACCCTTTTCAAGGCTCTCTCTTGTCCATTTTCCCACCTGGGAGGAAGGCAGCCAGCTCAGGGAGGAAGATGGTGCTGAGGAAGTGCAGTGCCTGTCTGGGACACCATCCTGCAGGGAGGGAGGGCTGTGCTGTGGTCACTTCCCATCCTGTCCCTCTCCGTGTTCTGCTCAGATCCCTCGTGCTGTCCTGCCAGCCTCTGCTGTCACACTGTCACCAATCATCTCCTGCTGTTCCACCTTGGAGAGGTGCTGCCCCTGGGGCTCAGGTTGGGAGAAGAATCAGAAATAGATGAATTCTGAACTGCTTGGGTAGGGGCATTTCTTCCAAGAGATGCTTCCTGGTATGGTGTCATAGTCACCACAAAGCTTATTAAAGCTTGTGCTGCTGTCTAAGAGGTCTTATCCCCTTTTTCTTTCATCTTTGATGTCTCCAAGTTGGGATCGTGCCACCAAAATAAGTTGTCAGATCACCATCCAGTCACCTGGCTGGGATTTGTGTGATGTGGCCCAAGGGAGGGGGCAGGAGGGTATGGGGGGATAGCAGCCCCCACCTCCTGTGGGCAGGAGTGTGGCCCTGGGCTTAGAGCAGTGTGTAACTACACCTCAGGACACACACTGCAGAGACAGCCTTAGCCAAGGGCAGCTTTGATTCCAAGTGGAAAACTGGAGGTGAAAAAGTGGTTTTCAGACCAAACCACTGAAGGCAAAACTGAGAGAAAGTCTTAACACAACTGTGCTGGAGTGATGCCATTGGCACCTACCTGAGGGTGTCAGTGCCTCACTGCAGGTACAGAAGGGTGGGAGATCACAGGGGTGAAACTGGAAGAGAGATCAAAGACTTTGGGTACCAAACTTCCAGCTAGAGAGGGCAGAGGAGGGAGAGATCTTCCATGTTGTACAGGTGTGACACAAGCCTGACTCAGAAGTGGAGTTCTCTTCTTTGAGACACCTGCTCTGATTTTAGAAACAGAAGATGGGTATAATCTGGACAAAGTGCAAACCCCTGGCATGAGGGAGCAGTTGGTGTTGGCAGGAGGGGTAGATTAGAAGTGCATTATCTAAATCCCTCTGGGACTTTAAGACACTTGGGCAGTCATAAGATGCGAGGGTGGGTTATTGTATTTGTTTGCAGTTTTAAAACCTGCTTGTACAAGGTCAGTTAATTTTCTTAGGGGTAAAGATGCTGGAAACCCTTTGAGATGAGGAAGAGAGGAGGTGAAAGAGGTGTAAGTGGAGGAGAAGCTGGCTGGGAGAGGAGGCTTTGCTGCTCTTGGGTGAGGGGGTCAGCAGGCTATGGGCTCCAGGATGTGGGTACTTGGCTCAGAGTAAGGAAAGAAGATGGCATTACATTCCCTTCACCTTGAAGGAGGTCACTGGAGCTGAAGTTGAGAGTTAGGTGGTGTGAGAGGCCATCAGGAGCTGTAGCTCCCTGCCAGAGAAGGGCAGGCAAGGTTGAGTGGTAATGAAAGCTGGATCATACTGTTCCTGTCTCCCTTGCTGAAAACTGGATAACCAGAGGCAGTTGCTGCCATAAAAATCTCTGGCTCATCCCTTGAGTTTCAGCCCTGGCTGGGGAGGAGACTCCTCCTTGTTGCTGTTGATGCCTCCTGCATTTCAGGGAAGGGCAGTGAGTGAGTGAGGCAGCACCATCTGCCAGCTGCTCACAGGAGCCAAGGCTGTTTCTTATGGAAAAGAAATCCTGGGAAGCTTCTGAATAGCAGCAGATTAGGGAAGGAGAGGTAATACTTGGGAGGGAGAGGAAAGGTGAGGAGGGCAGTAGAATAAATTATCAAAAATCAGAGTAGCAGAGTGTGCTGGGGTCTAGCACCTGGAGGGCCTGGATGCCACACACTCCAATTCCTTCAGACATGGCAGACTGAACTGAAAAAGATTTTTAATCAAATGGGTGATGTATTTATTCGAGTTTTCTTGAGTTGAGAATATCTATATAGGTATGTGCCGAGTCTTTTTCTGAGAGTAATACTGTCAAAAATTTGTCCTCTCAGGGCAATTACAGAGAATGGTGGAGTATTTCCTCATGGGGATTAGGAGTTTAAGGACCCTCAAAAGCATGGTTTGGATTGGATGGGTTTTTCTAAAAAGAGGTCTTGCTTCTAACATTGGCAAACTTCGTGCTAGAATTTGTAAAGCAGAAATAGTTCAAAGTGAGCTACATAAAATTCTAGAGCTGTGTCATTACATCTAATTAAAACAAAGGTAAAGTGAGGAAATCTGCCTTGCTGATGTTTTGGGTCGAGCAGTGATTTTTGTGCCAAATTCAGGGTAGAAACAGAGGTGCTTCTACCAATCTGAAGACTTCATGAAAGTCTATTATTGCACATGCAGTAGATTACTTGGCTCATGTTGGAATCTGCATTGCAACAGGGAGTTGGTGACTGCTCTGTGATGGAGGGTGGGTACAAAAGCTGCTGGAGGTTTATGACTTCAGTTACAACTTCCTTGTGCTGCAGCACAGCACTGTGCACACTAATCTGAAACACAGGAGGAAGGGCAGGACAGGGAGAAGAAAAACCCTTAACAGCATACAGTGCTGTGGGATTTACTCATTGACAGTGAAATCAAGGGCTCTGAGCTCCAGCTGGTTGGGTTGCTGTGCTGTCCTGTACAGAAGGTCACTGAAGACCAGCTGTTTCAGAAGCTACAGAGAAGCTGGTGTGGCTCCATGGTTGGTTCAGTCAGCTCAGCCACCTCTCCTCTCCCCTGCCTTCTGAGTGTTTTCTCTCTGCTTCTCTCCTCCCCTTGCAGATGGGGAAGAGCCAGAGAAGCTGAACCCACCTGCACTGAAGAATGGCCACACCATCCCCATTGGGGGCCCTGGGGTCTGTGACCTGCCCAGCCAAGAGGAAGAGGCCACAAAGCCATCCAGCCTTAGGAAGCCTGTTCCAGTGGAGGAGCCAAAGAAGAGGCAAGGTAAGAAACCAGATGTGTGCAAAATCAGGGCTTCACATTCTCCTGGAATCAGTTTTGAATTCTCATCTGATCCTTCCCACCCTCACTAGGCCCTCTGGTGCCTTAAACTGAGCTGCCTCCCTTTGCAGGCTCCTCCAGCAGCCACCCTGGGCCCGAACTGGAACCACCTCAGGAGCCACATGTTCCCAGACAACCTCTGTTTCCTCCAAAAAGACCTCCCTCCACTTCCCAGGAGGCAAACGAAGCACAGGCAAAGGATCCAACACCTGCCAGCAGCACTGCAAGAACTGCTTCTTTCAGCACAGCCCCCACGACAGCAAAGACAGTCAATTCTGTAGCTGCCCCTTCCCCAGCCCCCAGGACTCTGCTTCCTGCTCCAGCCAGTGCCAACACTACTGCTCCCACCAGTACAACCAGCACAGCTCCTGCCAAACAGCCTCCCATCCCTCCTCCCAAACCCGTCAACAGAAATAGCAACTCACTAATAGGTAAGTGACCCCATTAGCTGGTTTTTGTACCCTGAGATGTTCTGGAGCCACTGCTCCAAGACACTCTTCCCTTCATAAGGGAAGGTTTTTGGTTGCATCATGAATGTCTGACCATCTTTCCTGAAAACAGTCCAGTTTGGACTCAGATCTGCTCGTGTTTGGCGAGGACACACATTTGTTCTGGGAATGTTGTAATTACTCGAGTCTCTGCCATGAGCTATCCAATCTGTTCCCAACAGCTACCTGCAGGAAGGAATCCCTGCCTGCCTGTTCTCTATCAAATCTGAGACAGTATCTGAATGTTGATGCTTCACTGGGGGCTGGGATTCAGCTGGAACTGGGGAGTAGTGGGTGAGGTTTTGCTTTATGAGGCTCTGGTTAGTGACAATTCCTTCTTTCAGCTGCTCTTGGAAAAAAAGAATGAAACCAACAAACAAACCCAAAAAATGCACATCACACCAAACAATGTCTGTCGTGGCTGTCACTGCCAGACCATGTGGTTTCCCCTTAGGGCAGAGACCAGGAGCTGGCAGGGATAATTCAGACTTCCATAGTTATACTCAGGCACCTCCTCTAAGATCTGTGGCTGGGCTATTGACATACGAGTGTTGTCCTTATGTCTTGTCCCATGGATAAATCAGCTCAACTGTAATTTTAACTGAATCCTGCCATTTAGAGAATTCAATGTTTTTATTATCTCTGTAACATTTCTAAGCAGAAGATTTGGTGAGAGTTTTTTAAAGCCCATTTAGTCTCTGTTCTCTGTGGGAGTTTTGAGGATCTTAAAGATGCAACATTGAGAGTTGGGATGACTTCCATGCAGCGATGGCCTGTTGGTGTTTCAGGCTTTTCTTGCACAGACACCTCCTAATCTTTGGACAGGGTTGGTAGAGGTTAGCAGGGAACAAGAGGGAGGCTCCTGGGAAGATCAATCTGACAGGTCTGCACTGTTATCACAGAAACTGGAGGTGTTACCCAGGTGTGGTTTGAGAGGCACTGCTGGATGTGCAAGTTGCCATCTGAAGTAGCCTGGGCCACTGTTTTCAGTGTGGATGGATGGCCCTGCTCTGCTTGGGGCTCACCTTGTTCTGGCAGGTTTTGCAAGTGACCTTGGTAGTGTGTCAGACCAGCTTGATTAGCCTGACTATGCTTCAGCACTCCATGAAATAGCTTCTTGTTTTCTTTAAGCTGCTTGCACACACTGCAGGTGGCATTTGAAATGCCCCAGCACTAATTGCAGGAGGTACTTGTGGAACTAAATAATGTGGCTGGAAACGGCAGTGTATCCAACCTCTGTTCAGAGCCATCCTGCCTCTTCCCAACAGCATGGGCTGGGCTCAGAACACCTGTGGAGTGTGCAGGGGAGGAGAGAACAGGCAGTTCTCTTTTGTCTCCTGGATAAGAGGAGGCTCCACAGGCCTCTGGTCCAGCAGGATGGAGCTGGAGCTGCAGTGTTGCTGTGTGAGCCTTATGTTGTCACTGTGGATGAATGGCAGGAGTGGAATTGGCTTTGTGAGCTCTGCAGTGGTCCTTGGTGCCTGATCTGACTGCAGGGGGTGTCCTGTGCCAATTATAGCCTGAGGCTGGGGAGGGTGTTACTGTGCAGGTCACCCCTTTGTCTGTCCCCTCAAGCAGCAGCTGAAAATAAAGCTCAGGAAATACTTGGGGAGTGGGAATTCAATCGGCATCAGCTTGAATGAGCAAGGAGGGAACAGGGTGCTGTCTGCTGTCCCAGAGCTTGGTGGCACCCCCCAGGGCTTGGTGCCTCCAGCAGGTTTCAGGAGCCACAGGCAGCACAGCGTGTGCAGGAGCGCCAGGTGTACCCATGCTCTTATGTCACAGGGGCTGTGCCAGCTGGGGAATTGGGTCTGTTGCACTGGAGGGCAACGGGCTGGCTCAGGAGGGTGCTGCAAGCACCACCCAGGCCCTTTCTTTATTCCTTCTGCAAGCTCCTCACTCCCTTTCTAATTCTGCTCTTACCCAGAGGTGCCTCAAGCCTGGTCCTGCCAGGCTTGGAGCACTGCTCAGGAGACACTGGAGTCCCTTGTGCAGGAGCTGAGGGCACTCTGTGTTTTGCACAATCTGGCCCTTAATCTACAAGGGGAAAGTCTAAAAATGCTAAACATCTCAAAAATGTGCCCACCTCTCTCCAGTTATGTGGCCTTATCTTGGAAAACTCTCCCACTTGCAGCACCCTCTCGTGGTGTCTGCGCCGTGGATTCCCCCAGCTCTGTTCTGGAGACACCCTTGTGTCACCATCACCTGCTCCAGAGAACTGTGCAGGATGTCTCAGCTGCTTTAGGCAAAGCCTCTCCAAGCCCCAGAAGTCATGAATACATGGATGTTAAAAGCTGCAAACTCCTAGAGCAAGAGCAGTCTTTACTGGTGCAGTTTCCCTAGGAACAGAGGGGGTTTGAGGATCCTGTCACTGCCCACTGCAGGCATTTTACATGTCTCCATTTCTTTCTCTCTCCTCCATCAAACAACAAATATTGAGACTAAATGTTTTTAGGTATTTTTGGAAGTTTTTCTAGTTACTTTGTAGTGGCAGATGAGTTTATATGGGGCTTAAGGAACAGAGTTCAGAGGGAGTAAAGCAGAACCTCATCCTGAGGAGTTGCTGGCAGTGGGGTGTTCTTGGATTGGGTCTGATGGATGAATAAAACTGGGAGGAGCACACTGCTGCCTGCAGCTCTGAGCAAAAAATAAGACTAGGATTTTCTGAGAATTCCCAAGAAGTTGTTTAATGTGCAGGGGGACTGTCAATACAGCTGGAATCTGAGGTGTCCTGGATGTCTTGGATTCCTTTTATGCTGTAAATACAGCCATAAAGTGCCCACAAAACTGCATTCCTCGGCAGACTCCTGTGCTGTCAAGGGCTGGTGCCAGTCCTCTCTCTCTGAAGCAGCTGGATGCACAAACCTGTCTCAGCCTGCTTGTTTTTGGCTGCTCCCCCAAGTCTTACCTTTGCTGCAGGAAGGACAAACTAGAGCCTTGCAATGTGGCTATTTCTGGTATGACATTCCAGTAAAAAACAGCAGAGACTGCTTAGTCCAAGGCTCTTGAGTGCATTGCTGTGCTTTTTCCATACTGGTGAAGGATATCTGGAAAAATACCCTATTAAACATTGTGGCTTTTGTGGTTTTTATTTTCAGCTGAACTTTCCCAAGTAATGACCAGTGGTACAGCCTTATCTAAGCCTTCCCCTCCTCTCCCCTCTAAGAGAGGCCTCCTGCCTAACAACACGCCAGAGACTGTCACATCCAAGCCCCCAAATGACAGGATAGTGACAGCGAATCGCCCTGCACCGACTCCACTGCACGTGACCTCAACTTATCCACCGCCCTCGCCACCACTGCCCACCCATGTACCCCCTGAACCTCCATGCCTGGCCCTGCCCACCTCCACCCCTGTCCTAGACCCACTGTGCTCCCTGGACCTGCCCAAGGAGACTCCTCCTCCTCCTGAAGACTTCAGGTCCACGGAAGTGCCGAAGAGGACGGCAGAGCAAGGGTTTGGCGAACCCCACGTGCTGCCTCGCCTGCCCCAAATCCCACTGCACATTCGTATCCAACAGGCTCTGGCCAGCCCTCTGCCTGTCACCCCACCTCCTGAGGGGTCCCACAGGGCTCACTCGCTGCTCTTTGAGAATGATGGCTTTGGAGAAGACAACGGCACCCTGGGCAGGACGAGGTCCCTGCCTGTCACCATTGAGATGCTCAAAGTGTGAGTATGTGTGCCAGCTCTCCCAGCTCCTGCAGTGCTGTGGTGGTGGGAATGGCTCTGAGCAGGGCTTAGGTCTCTGCTGGAACCATTTTCTCTGTTGGCCAAATCTGTATTTCAGCCTCTTAAGAGCCAGAGCATCTTCCCCATGAAATTATCCCTGGGTTTGGGATTTTTATTGCTCACAAAGGGAAATGGGTTCCAGATTACAAACACAGGCTGATGCCAGGAAGCGAGGCCTGGACTGTCTGTAACTACACCAAGACCAAACAAGGTCCCAGATTCCATCCATTCCTTAGCCTTTCATTTTGCTAAATCTAAGTGGGAAAAGGACTGTCTTGTGTTATAGCAGAGCTGAATCTCCATGTCACAAAGTAGTGGGGTCAGGAGGGCTGTTTGGTTCTGCAGAACCTGCCTCTGTCATTTCCTCAGCCAGAGCTCCCTGTGCTTTGTAAAGAGGGGACAGTGCAGAACCCTGTGGTGGCTCTTGCACCTCTGGTTCCTGGGCTTCCCCGAGGAGAGATAAGGAGGTATTGATTTAGGGATATTCCCCAGCTCCTGTGCCATGTGTTCATTCAGAGGTGTAACAGTGTGCTTCTTGTTAGTCCAGACGATGAGGAAGAGGAAGAAGAAGACCAGGAAGAGGAGCAGAATTCAGGTCCTCGTGTGTATATTGGAGATGTGCCATCTGTCACAGTCATCCCCAAACTGGTACCCCAGGTCCTCCCAGAGGAGCAGAAAGGAGACGAAGGGATGAGCGACTCTGACTCAGAGGGGCCCATCCTGTATAAAGATGATGAGGATGAGGAAGAAGATGAAAGCCATAACAGTAAGGCTTTGACATTGTAGCTGGCTTTTTTTATTACTCTGCTGAACTCATGCCTGGCAGCACTGAGATCTGGATCAAAGTGCTGCTTCCTGCAGCGCTTCAAAGCAGCTGGTTCTTGGTTGCATGGTACAGCACATGTCCTCTGCCTTGCTTTTTCCAAGGCTCTGCAGCAAAATCTGTGCACTCACCTGCTTGAGTGCACCCCTTCCGCTGCAGATGGCTCCTGTGACAGCCTGTGCTGTCCCATCCCCTCAGGTAGGAAAGCATGAGGGGAGCCTGTGGTGTCACACGAGTGCTGGCTGCTGCTGCTATGCAGTGCAGAGCTTGGAAAGAGCAAGGAGAGAGGACAGCTCTGCCTCAGGGAGCACACAGCTGCTAGGGGCACAGGGCTGGGGCTGCTGTGGCAGGCACAGGGCTGGGACTGCTGTGGCTGGCACAGGGCTGGGACTGCTGTGGCGGGCACAGGGTTGGGGCTGCTGTGGCTGGCACAGGGCTGGGACTGCTGTGGCGGGCACAGGGTTGGGGCTGCTGTGGCTGGCACAGGGCTGGGACTGCTGTGGCGGGCACAGAGCTGGGGCTGCTGTGGCGGGCACAGGGTTGGGGCTGCTGTGGCTGGCACAGGGCTGGGACTGCTGTGGCGGGCACAGAGCTGGGGCTGCTGTGGCTGGCACAGGGTTGGGGCTGCTGTGGCGGGCACAGGGCTGGGGCTGCTGTGGCAGGCTCAGCAGCCTCGAGCTGCATCCCATTGCCCTCCCTTCCCACAGACATGCTGGCCAACAAAGTGAAGAGAAAAGACACGCTTGCTATAAAGCTGGGGAACACAACTGCCCCACAGGAGGAGAAGATTGTCTTCCCTCGGAAGAGCAAGGAGGAGTGGAATGAAATCCGTCACCAGATTGGGACAACGCTGATCAGGTGCAGATGATGGTGATGTTCAGTGTGAGCTGCCAGTGTGTGGGGTGGGACTGGACAAAGTTGGTCCCTTGTCCAAGCTGCTTGTGCTGGAATGGGGTGGGTGGTTGGGCACAGCAGTTGGAGCAGGACTGGGAGGTTGAGTGTTGCTGTTCCTCCTCAGTTGGAAAGGTTGGGAGTTCCTTCTGGAGTTGGAGCTATATCTCACTGACAGGCCCCTGTTTTCAGAGGTTAAATGGACTGGGAGGGGAAAATCTCAAGGATTACAGACATGTAAAACACAGATGGTGTAGAAAGGTGTGGATGGATGCAGGGTGGGTGCTGGTGGTGGATGAAGTTGGGGCTGGTGGCAGTGCAGGCTCTGCTGTCTGAGCTCCCTGCAAAGCTGCTTCTGAGCTGGAGAGCCCTTCCCAAAGCTTGCCAGTGGCCAAGCAGCTGTTTGAGAAAAGCAGAATGTAAAACAGGGCAGCAGTGATCCTCAGTGGGGAGTGAGGAGTGTGGAAGAGGCTGTTTAATGCACTGAAACCAGGCAGTTTTATCCTTCATCTGCTACTGATGAGTGACCAGATCCAACATTCTGCACTTGTCACTCTTGTCTTCAGGCGACTGAGTCAGAGACCAACTGCAGAAGAACTGGAACAGAGGAACATCCTTCAGCGTGAGTAGCACTTCTCTGGTGGTCTTGAGAAATACCATAAGTTTGCCTTTAACATCTGACTTTATGAGGTGGGGATGGTTTTAGATTGAAAGAGATTTAGATTAGATGTTAGGAACGAGTTTTTCCCTGTGAGGGTCATTGGCACAGCGTGCCCAGAGAAGCTGTGGCTGCCCCATCCCTGCCAGTGTCCAAGGCCAGGTTGGATGGGGCTTGGAGCAACCTGGGATAGTGGTCCATGGCAGGGGGAGGAACAGGGTGATCATTGAGGTCTCTTCCAACCAAACCCATTCTAGGATCATATGATTATGGACAGAATAGCAGTCCCATGCCTGCCACCTCAGGGAAGAGTGTGTAGGCTGGTTCGGACTCTGCTGTTACACAGCAAGAACTGTTAAAGGTGTTTTTGTTTGGGCTGGACTTTTATTTGTGTTCCAGATCTTATAGCATTGCCTTGCATGATCTCAAAAGCAGCAGTGCATCACAAAGTCAGGACTGTTTCTCTTGGCCATATCTTGTTCTGCAAAAGTTTTAAATAAACATCTCGAGGAAATGGGAATGTCAGTTCAGGAAGTTTCCATTTAAAATATTTATCTGTGCTGTTATTTTCCTTTAAACTGTAATAGCCTTGTGAAGGAGTGAGCTGCACAGTGGCTTTGGATGTATTTTGGTGATATGGCCATGAATCTTGGACATGAAAATGACTCATTGATGCTGTGTAAGGGGCATATTTGCCCCTGCCAGTTCAGGAGGTGACACTGGGTATTGAGTTGTACTGCACTCTGCCTGTCCTAAGCCTTTAGATCTGTACATAATCTGATCCAGCTCAATACCCTCCTTTGTTCAAGCCTAAGAAAGCACTTTCCAAAGCCTGATGCTTACATGAAAACTGGTATTTTTTTTTCCCCTTGGCAGCAAAAAATGAAGCTGACCGTCAAGCTGAGAAGCGCGAGATCAAGCGCCGGCTCACCAGAAAGGTACTGCTGGCTCCCATGGTGCCAGCCACCTGGCAGGACTGCTGGGCATGGTGGCAGTGAGCACGTTGTAGGTCCCCGTGCTGTGGGGGAGGTCGCAGGGCTCTTGTGTAAGTGTCCCCAGTGCCCTCGGACTGCAATGATTTTGGAATGTGGACTGTCACCCACGGTGAGCCGTTGGCATCGGGGCCATGTTTGTTAGTGACAGATCTGAGCTGGCAGCAAGTGTAACAAGCGAGATGAGAACTAAATTTGGCACCTGACACTTGAAAGGTTTGCTGGCCTGGCTACTTTAACACAGTTCTTCAGCAGCCACGACTTCACACCAGGCTCCCTAAAATCCATTTCTAAAGTAACAGCAGTGTGGGAGCTGAGCAGAGTAACAGCTGCTTTTAGCTGTTACACCCAAGTTACCTGTGATTGTTACTCATGGCTGTGAAAAGCTTCCCCAGGGCCTGTGGGTGTGAAGGGTGTTACTGTTGCTGAAGCTGTGTTTAGGGGTGTCACGCAGGGCTCACCCTTGTAGTGGCTGTTCCCAAACCCCTCAGTGTCCTTCTCCATGACAGTGTGGCTCAGGTTGTACCCTAGCCTTGCTTTGTGATCCAAATGGGAGTATCCAGTTTGTAAAAGGTTTACCTATTCCCTTGCAGGCTGCGGGCAGGATCTGGTAGTGTCTGTGGTTAAGGCCCAGTGAGGGAACTGGTTTTAGTTTTGGTTGGGGTGCTTAGTCCTGGATCTGCTTTGTGGACAAGGCTCAGACTAACCTCCTTTGTTTTTGCTGGTGTTCAGCTTAGCCAAAGGCCTACAGTGGCAGAGCTGCAGGCCAGGAAGATCCTGAGGTTTAATGAATATGTGGAAGTAACAGATGCTCAGGACTATGACCGACGAGCAGATAAGCCATGGACAAAGCTGACACCAGCTGACAAGGTAACTGAGAGTGTCCTGTCCCCAGATGGGAAGAACAGCCAGACCAGGGTGTCCCATGCAAAGAGGTGTGAGCCGAGGAGATTTGCTCTGTTCCTCTGGCTTCACCTCTTCATCTTTCCCTCTGTCACCCCACCAGTGTCCCTTCACCTGCATGTGCTGGCCCTGCTCTGCTTCCTGCTGCCTCATGGCAAGGGGGAGCCCCGGTGGGCACAGTCTGAAGGCCACATACCTTCTGCCTCAGCTTCTGAGTGATGTAAGAATCACAACATCATGGAATTGTTAAGGTTGGAAAAGCCCTTGAAGATCATGGAGTCCAACTGTTTACCCAGCACCACTAAACCATGTCCCCACATGCCCCATCTGTGCATTTTTGAACACTTCCAGGGATGGTGATTCTACCACAGTCCTTTCCATGAAGAAATTTTTCCTCATATCTCATTTTCTGTGGCTCAGCTTGAGGCTGTTTCCCCTTGTCCTGTCACTTGTTACCTGGGAGAGGCAACTGACCCCCACCTGTCTTGACCTTCCTGTCAGGGAGCTGTAGAGAGCAAGAAGGTCCTCCCGTGCCTCTTTTTCTCCAGGCTGAGTACCCCCAGCTCCCTCAGCCACTCCTGGGACTCCAGACCCTTCCCCATTCCCTTTTCTGGACACACCAAGGGTACTGGGTGTTGGTCATGGCAATGCAGTTCCACTCAGGTTTAAGAAGCTGGCAGGGAGCCATCTGTCCTTGTCCCCCCCAGCCACCTCTGGGGACTCCCCAGCCCTCATCGTGGAGGGGCAGATTAAATCAGCTTGGTGTTAATGGATTCTGAAAGCTGGGGTGGCTGCTGCAACCTGAGCCCTTTCCTTAACAAAAGAAATCTCCCTCTTTGTGCAGGCGGCCATCAGGAAAGAGCTGAATGAGTTTAAGAGCTGTGAAATGGAAGTGCATGAGGAGAGCAAGCAGTTCACCAGGTGAGAATGTGCTACTTAAGAGTTTCAGTCTTTTTGGAGCTGTCAGAGCTGTGCTGCAAGGACAGTGCTCAGGGACAAAACACTAAAACCTTAGAAAAATTATTTGTGTGGCACTTGGAGATTGAATATCCCTTTCTGTCTCGGTTCTCAGGGGTGACTGAAGCAGTAGCAGACACAAAGTGGGTTGTTTTTCCTTAAACTGGGGCTTCCATCCTGGAAGCTCTGAGGGGCCAGTGGCTGGTTTGAGGTGTGTCTGAAACCAGTGTGAAGCTGCAGCTGGAGTGAGCTTTTCTGGGGCTATTGATATGCAGCCACAGCCACAAAACACCTTCCTCATGAGTTACCGTGGATGTTATCTGTGTAGTCACCTCTGGCTCATGGCCCAAGGGATTATTTTCCTTCCAGCTCTATGTGGCAGAGTTGGGTGCAGAGCACAGGAGGTGAAACTGTTTGATGTTAACAGCTTCACTGAGGGCTGAGAATTCTGAGATAATCCAATTTACTCTCTTTGGCCGTTTGTAGTGCCCAAGTAACCATTTAACCTCAGTTCCAAGGATAACACTCAGATTTTTCACTTGGCTTTCAGGTACCATCGACCATAATATTCCAAGGAGGGAGCAAAAAACCCAGGAGGGCTGGAAGTTCTGTGCATTCCTGTCCTAGGCAATACAGTGAGAGTGGAACCTCGGCTCTTCCAAGATTTGCCTTCCAAACATATCCAGAAAAGGGCTTTTGGCCGGGGAAGGGGAATCCTGTCTGAATGTAGCATTTCACTGGAACAAACACATCTCTCATGCCATCAGGCTGGAACTGACACTATACCTCGTGTGGCTCAGCAATAGGACTCTGCCAGGAGTCCGTGCCCAGGGGAACGACCCCTTCCTTCCCCAGTTTTACAGACTTGTCTTGGGAGTGCAATTCCTCATTTCTTCCTCCTTTCCATGAGGAAGGGAGAAAAAAAAAAGGCAGCTCTAGTGTTGGGAAGCTGAGGAGAGCGTGTGCTCAGAAGCATGTGTGTGTATATTAGCTGTGTACAGAGAACCCTGGCAGACAACTGACATGGGACTCGTTATTTTTAGGGGGTTTTGCTTGTTTCTGTCATGTCCTTAATGCCCTGAATCACTACTGACCAATGGTTTGTTGTCCTGGAAGGGAATTGTATGGATAATAACATATGCTGCATCTTTTTGTAAAAAAAAAAGAAAAACAATAGATGTATAAAACGTTTGTTCTGCACTCTCTCACACTTGCTGTGATCTTAATAACAGATCTTGAGATATCTAGGCTTGTTTAACAAATTATAGAACCGGAACAATGACTGTTGCCTTTTTAAAACTTTTTAATTTGGGGAAACTGTGAGAGTAGTCAGTCCTTTTTATCGTAGCTTTCTCTCAGATGTTTTTTACTCTCCCAAATCGGGGTGGAAGCTTGCCTTTTTCTCATTTTTACAGGTAAACCTACTGGAAACTTGATAATTTCACTGTGTGGGTCAAAAGGAGGGGAAGAATAGGCTTAAAAAGTGACCTTAAAAACATGGTATTTCTCTTCTGAGAGAAAAATTCTTCCTAAATATGGGTTTAAAAGAAAAAAAGTCTGTTATGGGCCACTGCTGTATTATGCACAAAACTAAACCATGTGAGATGCCACTGCGGGGTGGGGGAGGGGGAGGAAGGGAAAGAAGAACTTTGTCTTGGTCAGGGAGAAGTGTGGCAACATGCTGGCCCCGGCGTGGCACCCGCTGGGGGCTCTTCCCTCACAGCATCCCCTGTACAGCCGCCATTGCATTGTATATCAGTCTCCTCAGCAACAGATGTTAATTATTAAATAAAAGTATTTTAGGTTTTTGTTGGTTTGGGTTTTTTTGGTTTTTTTTAAACCCTGCTCGTGTGTGCTCGTGTCCTATCAACTGATCTCAGTAGGGCGGGGACGAGCGGCTCCTGAGGGCGGGGAGGGCGGGTCAGCCATGGCGCCGCCTCCGCGGCTTTTCGCGCCTTTCGCACTGCGCATGCGCCAACCGCGCCTCATCCACTGCGCAGGCGCACTGGCCCCGCCCCTTCTCGCCCCGCGTTACCCCCGGCGGCTGTGCCCGGTTTGTGCCCGCCCCTTGGGTGGCTGCGCATGCGCACTGGCCCCGCCCCTTCTCGCCCCGCGTTACCCCAGGAGGCTGTGCCCGGTTTGTGCCCGCCCCTTGGCGGCTGCGCATGCGCACTTTGAACCACGCCCATGCTCTATAAATACACCTTCGCGACTGAGTCTGCCCTCTTTTCCCCCTGAGGAGCGGCTGGGGTGGTACGTATGGCTCACTCTACTTGTACCCTTTTTACCCTTTATCCTGTTGCGGCGTGAGGTCCTAGTGGCCGCACAGCGCCGCGCTGTCACAGGATGCCGGCTGCATTGCCCGTTTTAGCGTTAAAATACGCTAAAATACGTGATTTACGCGTCGCTGTGGGTTTTGCGAGGTCACCCCACGCCACCTCAGCCGCCCCTCACAGCCGTTTGCTTTTCCTACAGGTTCCACCAAAGCCAGTTTAGCTTGGGTTGTCCAGCTCGCTCCACCGTGAGTATCCCTTGTGTGGCCACGCCGCGTGGTCGGCGGAGCGGGGACGCGTGAGGGCTCGGCGGTCGGGGTGCTTATAAAGTATTTTAAATAAAGGTCCGACGTGGATATCCGGAGAAGTCGCTCTCTCTCGGCTCTGTCCTTGTGGCGCACGGGAGCGCAGGCCCTCGGGCCCGTGACGTACAGTCCCCTTCCACGACGTCGGAGAACAAGCCGGGCCCCGAGCCTGCAGCCTGCATATTCCTACTGCTTCTCTGAGCCCTCGGGCCGTGACAGAGGAGATAAACCATGCAGGAAACACTGACACGCGGGGTGGGACGGGGGACACGTGCGGAGTGGGAGGGAGAGATGAAAAACAAGAGGCTCCTAAACCAATCCTTAAAGTACCTTCTTTTTTTTATTTCCAGTATCAAAATTGAGAATTTGAGTGGAGCAGGATTTTTGAAGGTAATAACTGCGTTTAAAATGTGATACTGTGTGTAGTTTTGCTCTTTCCCTCTAATTGTTTCTAATTAAACCTTACATGTCAGTTTAATCTGTGATTCAAAGGTGCTTCTGAAAAAATTGGATCAGGTTAAGGTGATGCAACTCTATACGATATAGGTGATGGTATGTGAAAGTTTAAGGTCACACGCTCCTAGTTTAAGATTGTGTTCAATTTTGGTTAGATGGGGAAAAGATTCCTAAATCTTTAAAGGAGAAAAAAAACGATCATGACTCGTAGCAGAAAAAAAAAAAACTTTATTAACCTTAAAGCCCTATTTGTTTATGTAAAAAGCAAGAAAATAATTTTAAAAAAATCTTCCTTTTGTAAGATATTGCAGAAACTGCTGGGACAAAATGACAAAGAAAAATACGCCTTTAGTGGGAGAGGGTGAGTATTTTAAAGAGTCTGCCTAAATAAGGTGGCTGCCTAGGTCCTGTTGGTGCACTGTGTGTAATCAGAATGTGGTCACAGGGATCACAACGGGATGGAACCAGGGATTCATTATTACAGTGTTGGTTCAAAGCATGAGCTTGTACTGGGGACGTGAGAACTGGCCACGTGTGTCCCTGTTCCCTTGGTGGGTTGTGCACTTCCTGGGTTTGATGAAACGGGGCTGGGTTTGAGCACGTTGTGGGAAAGCTGCATGGGAAGAAAAGACAATCCATGGGATGTGGGATTGGTTGAATGGCACCTGGAAAGTCGAGGGCAGGCTTGGGGTTGGCTGGCTCAGCAAGAGCTAGTTACTTATGGGGTGCCTAAAGCTGGAGGTGCAGGGGAAGGTGGGGATGAGGTAAAGTGAAAAAAACGTGCTCTCCTGTGGACTTGACCACCTTCCCATCCGTTCGACCTCGTGGGGCCAGGATGCTGCAGGGACGGTGCTACTGAAAGTGGGTGGGTTATAGGACCTGGGTGGGAGGAGCAGTTTGTATTCAGGCTCTAAAATACAGCCATACCCTTCTCTCCATGTCTAAATCCGTATCTGGCTACAGTAGACAACTCAATAAACTGAATTTGCTTTGGCTTGGTGTGTGTTTTTGGTGAGTGATCGGAATATTGAGGGAAATTTCATGTTCCTGGTGGTGCCTCTTGTGTAGCAGTGTGATTATTGTGTGCTGCTGTCCCATCTCAAAAAACTGAAGGGTGTAGAAATAGGCTGGGACACTTCTTGCATTGGGAGCAGAACATACCTTAAGGTTTTGATTGTGTCATGGCACAAAACCCTTCATGTTATCTAGAGCGAGAAGGGTTAATGAAGTCTATCACAAGAGTGTGAAGGTACCTGAGGGTAATGAAGTACCGTGGCTTGGGGAGGAAGCAGGGACAGGGATCACACATCCCTTGTTGCCCCTCTTTGTAAGGGGAGTGGTGCTGGTGGGTGGGTTTGTGGGAGGTCCTGGTGTGGATTGGATGGAATGGGTGCTGGCAGTTGGTGGGATGTCCTGTCCTTGGCCATGAAATCCCCAGGGAAAGGGTCGGGGTGGATGTGGATCTGCTCATCAAAGTCCCGACATAAACCTGGGATAAATGCTGTATGGTTGTGCCTCTCCTGGAAAGTTTTCCAGTCACCTGGGATGTGGGTGACCTCTTGGGATCATGGTCTGTAAACTGGCAGATAAGGCTGGTGTATCAACCAAAATATAAACAGGAGCTTGATTTTATGAGTAAATTAGGGCTGCTATGGCCAAACATCCTGGGGGCTGGATTTACATGTTAAATGCAGCAGAATTAATCAGTGGAGTAAGGGTAATTTATCCCATTGGATGAAGGGGAAACTTTGCTGTCTTCCAGTTTACCCAAGAAGTTTAGTCTGGTAACTGTTTCAAGAGGAAGTTGATTTTCCACGTTAAACGGCAGCAGATTTCTGGAAAAGGTGGGAGCTAAGACTTGCTGTACCTCAGTGTTCTGTTCGTTATCATCATTCTGTGTGTTGGATTACCTTTTTTTGCAGCAGCTCTGCTCTACCACACCTGCTTGCAGGTGGGAGGCACCTCTGGGTGTGAAAAGCAGGACCAAGTTGTTGAGACGGATTTATTGCCTGGGGGAGGCCAGCGTTCTGGCCGGGGGTAGCATCTGTCAGCCCTGCCCTGTGCTGCCTGTCCTCCTCTATCTTTCTGTCCCCTTGTCCCCATTACCTGTCCCGTGTCCCTTCCCGCCTGTCCCGCCCTGCCTGCGGAGTGACCTGGCCGGGGGGCCGCCGGCCGGCAGGGGGCGCTGTGCCGCGCGGAGCCCCGGCGCGCGCCCCCGCGCATGCGCAGAGCGGAGCGTGGCGGCGCTGGCGGGTGGTGAGGGAGCGCGGCGGGGTCGGGTCGGGGAAGCGGCGGGAGGGATCGGCCGGCATGAGGGGGAGCGGGATGGGGACACGGACACGGGCGCGGCCGTCCCGGCGAGCCCCGGGACGCCCGCGGCGCAGCCGACCGGCCCACAGAGACAGCTGCAGGCGGCAGGAGAAGCGGCCGGTCCGAGCCGCGGCCTGTGCGGCCCCACGTGAGGCGGCGCCGCGGGGAATTCGAACGGCGGGAAGGGGCGGGGGGCGGTGCTCGGACCATGAGGAACGGGGGAGTGAGGACTCGGACACGGCTCGGATTCTTCCCTTTCCCCCTTCCCCCTCTTCCCTCTTTTTTCTTTTTCCCTTCCCTCTCGCTTGCCTGGACCTGAAATCTGGTGAGGTTCACATCAGCATGAGGTGGGAAGTATGGATAAAACACACAAGGGAAAACTTTGCATTTTCCCAGAGTGGGAAGAGGGATCGATGTTCAAATCCTAACTCGGTCACCAGTCCCTCAGGTGGTTTTTCAATGTGCGAGGGGACACCCCAAACAGTGACAGCCTGATGGGTGACCCCTGACAGGCTCTTTTTGGTGTTTAGATTCCAAGATGCCGGGGAAACGTAGTGCAAAGAACCCGGTGCCAGAAGAGGAGTCTCCTGAGAGGAAGAAAGTTAAAGGTAAGAAAAAGCCCTGGGAATTTTCCTTCCACTTTCCCAGGGGTAATCTTTACCAGGAAACTTGTACCCCCATGTGTTCTTTTTTCCCCCTCCCACCCCACAGTTAGCCACCCATCACACCGCTCACAGCCTGGGCTGGTGCTGGCACTGGGCCAGGGTAATGTTGGCCAGCTGGGCCTGGGTGAGGACATCATGGAGAGGAAGAAGCCAGCTCTGGTCCCGCTGCCGGAGATGGTGGTGCAGGTGGAAGCTGGAGGGATGCACACGGTGTGCCTCGGCCAGACAGGAAAGGTGAGTTCAGTGAGTTCTGGGGTATGTTCTGGAGCAGGGGATCGGAATCACTGCTCTGCCCACATCTTGTTCCAGCTCTGGGAGTGAGCATTGTCTCACATGGATCACAAAATTTTAGGGGGTCAAAAGGAGGACCTGAACGAGCCTTCAAGAGGATTGGAGAGGGACTTTGGACAAGAGCATGGAGTGATGGGACAAGGGGGAATGGCTTTATGCTGACAGAGAATAGATGGGCCACACTGCCATTTTAGGTGTGATATTGGGAAGAAATTCTTCCCTGTGAGGGTGGTGAGGCCCTGGCACGGAGAAGCTGTGGCTGCCCTATCCCTGGAAATGTTCCAGGCCAGGTTGGATGATGTTTCAAGCAACCTGGTCTAGTGGAAGGTGTCCCTGCCCCACAACACCTGCCTGTGGCAGGGGGTGGACTGAGATGAGCTTTAATGTCCCTTCCCAAATCATTCCATGATTCTGTAATAATTCAGGGGAGACTGTTAGGGGACAGTCTGGTGAGTCTGTCCCCTTACTTCATACCCAGCCTGTTGCCCCTCTGGGCCCCATCCTGACCACTTGCATCCAATCTGCAGATCTACACCTTTGGCTGCAACGATGAGGGTGCCCTGGGGCGCGACACCTCGGCTGAAGGGTCTGAGACCTCTCCAGGGCCGGTGGAGCTGCAGGAGAAGGTGGTGCAGGTGTCAGCAGGGGACAGCCACACGGCCGCGCTGACTGAGGATGGCAGGGTCTTTGTCTGGGGCTCCTTCCGGGTACGCTGATTCCTCTGATGCTGGAAGCTCTGCTGGTGGCTGCTGCTCTTGTGGCTCATCCCTGTGTCTCTTTCCCCTCAGGATAACAATGGAGTGATCGGCTTGCTGGAGCCCATGAAGACCAGCTCCACTCCTCTGCTGCTCCAGCTTGAGGCACCTGTTGTTAAAATAGTTTCAGGTGAGCAGGGCCCTTGAGGAAGGTTCAGAAGATGCATGACCTTTTCCTCCCTCTTGACTTGCTCCAAGCCCAGTACAAGAGTGTACTTGCTCATCTCTGACTCTCTAGAGTACAGACCTTTTAGCCCAAACAGATGTTTTAGCCCCACCAGATTCACATGCTGTGTTAATATTTGACCAGTCTGATGTAGAATGCCTCCCAAGAGTGGCCTGAACTGTGACCCCAGTGGGGCCAGAGCACTTGCCCTCTAATGAGGCCTGGGGAAGCTGAGCACAGCAGCCAGGGTGCTTGTCCAGGGGCCAGGGGAAGTTGGGGCACACCTGTGTCCTTAAACCTTCCCAGAAAAGCTGCTTTGAATTCCTGGGAATCGGGAAGAGTGAGATCCTGGAGTTTTAGGTGATGGCACAATTGGTGTCGGGGTATCCAGTGCAGTAAACCCCACAAGCTGGGACAACTGGGATTTACCTGTGGGATCTCAGCCCCCAGGGCTTGCTGAAGACTTCTCTGTGATTTCCCTCCTTCTCCCAGGGAATGACCACTTGGTGATGCTGACAGTGGACGGGGACCTGTTCACGTGTGGCTGCGGGGAGCAGGGCCAGCTGGGCAGAGTGCCAGCATTCTTTGCCAACCGAGGAGGACGAAAAGGGCTGCGTGAGTTAGATTTGATTCTCTGAGTTGCATCCTTTGGCTCTAGTTCTGCCCTTTGCAGAGGAGCAAAGGGACCCAGTCCCTGATACTCGAGGGCTTAGATGTAATCAGTGATGTAAATGCAGTAAGCCAGATCCTTAGACACAGGGAGAGGGTATAAATGCTTAGTCCTTGTATAACACCTTGTCTTCTGCTCCCAGAGCGGCTGCTGGTACCCCAGCTTGTCCCTGTCAGAGGCAAAGGGAGAAGAGGCAAAATGCGCTTCCAGGACGCTTTCTGTGGGGCCTATTTCACCTTCGCAGTCACACGTGAGGGACACATCTATGGATTTGGCCTCTCCAACTACCACCAGCTGGGTGAGCTTCACCTCTGTCCCTTCACATTTCCTGCCAGTCCACTGCTGCCCTGGTGAGGGAAGCTGCTGAGGTGTCCCAAATTCTAAACACTTGTACACACCAGAGCTGGAAATGGGGCTGGGGGGAGGCTGTGTTGGTCTCTGGAAGGATGAGCCCCAGGGTGGATGGCTCAGTGCCAGAGCCTGGCCTGGGCTGTCCGTGCCCGTGGACCTGATCGGCCTGGGCTTGTGCGTCCCACCTTGCAGGGACCCAGGACACCGAGCCCTGCTTCTCCCCGCAGAACCTCACGTGCTTCAAGAACTCCACCAAGTCTTGGGTTGGGTTCTCTGGTGGGCAGCACCACACAGTCTGCGTAGACTCCGAGGGTGAGTAACAGTGTGACAGGTGGGCTGGGAGTCACACAGAGCAGGATGGGGACATCCCATGGCTCTCATCCTGGCCGAGGAGCTGTTGGGATTAGGGTGATGTGCAGGTGGGCTGGGAATCACACAGAGCAGGATGGGGACATCCCTTGGCTCTCATCCTGGCCAAGGAGCTGTTGGGATTAGGGTGATGTGCAGGTGGGCTGGGAATCACACAGAGCAGGATGGGGACATCCCATGGCTCTCATCCTGGCCAAGGAGCTGTTGGGATTAGGGTGATGTGCTGGAGCGAGCCCTCAGTGTTCAAGGCAACAAGGCTGGCATGAGATTGCAGCAAAGGGAAGCTGACAACAGGAGCCTCGACTCAGTTGTGAACTCTGCTCTTGCACCTGTCCACCTTACTGATTTTGGGGCCCTCAAGGGTCTCTATCCCACCCCGCCCCTTGTGGTTGGGTCTCAGGGTGTGTTATGGAGGAGTGATGCTCCTTCAGGACTCGGACCTGGAAAGAGGGTCCAGCTATGGCCCTGTTGCAGCTTCTGCCCTCCTCAGGTCACCTCTCCTGTGTATTCACTGTGCTCCAGGTAAAGCCTACAGCCTGGGCAGGGCAGAGTATGGCCGGCTGGGCCTTGGGACAGGGGCAGAGGAGAAGAGTACACCCACCATTATCCCAGAGCTCCCCCGGATCACCTCGGTGGCCTGCGGAGCGTCAGTTGGTTATGCTGTCAGCACTGATGGTGAGTGCCCGGGTTTGGGAACACTGCCTTCTGTACCTTCCTCACCCCTCATTGCTCCATCCAGCCCTGCACACCATCACCCCACACTGCCAGCTCTGTTGGGACTGGAGCCAGGTCCTGGTGCCAGTCACCTGGGGGCAACTGGGCAGTGGCTGCTCAGATGTGTTTGTGGGCCTGTGACAGCAGGGTTGGTCATGTGGTGTTGACCAGGAGGGGGTTGTTGGCCTGACAGTGTCTTCTCTGACTCCACTGGTGGCAGACCTCTGTGCTCTGGGGCTGCATCTGCCTGTGTGCAGTGTCTGCAGGGAGGAAGGTTCGGAGTGAGCTGTGGGTTTAGTTTTCTCTCCAAAAGAGATAAAAGTGCCTTGGCTCTGTGATGGAACATCTTTTGGAGTTGCAAGTGCTCCTCCTCTTCCTCCTCGTGTTTCTGACACACAGAAACTCGCTGCCTGAGTGCCAGGTCCCCTTGGGTTGGGGTGCTGATTCCCATTCCCACGATGTTTCCCGTTGTGCAACCATTTGGAACTCAAAACTTGCTTCACCTCGGTTGCAGGACGAGCGTTTGCCTGGGGAATGGGCACTAACTACCAGCTGGGCACCGGGGAGGAGGATGATGCCTGGAGCCCCGTGGAGATGACTGGGAAGCAGCTGGAGAACCGGCGGGTGCTGGCTGTGTCCAGCGGTGGGCAGCACACCGTGCTGCTGGTCAGTGACAAGGAGCAGAGCTGATGAAGCCACGCCACAGCCAAGCCCAGCAGGATCACAGCACGCCCAGACCCCCCACAACTTCTTGGGGAGCTAATTTCCTGGGGAGGGCAGGAGGCTCATGGAGCTGGGCCCAGCAGCACATGCGTGGCTGGAACAGGGGTGCCCATGGGTTCTCCCTGCATTCGTCTGTTTTCCCGTGGTTCTGGGTGCTCTGTCGGCTCCCTGGGTCAGCTTGGTCCTAAATTGATCCCAGTTCTGTGCCTGGATGGATTTCCACTTCTTCTCATCTGGTTTTTTAACATTTCCTGGCCCGGCAAAGCTGAGGGTCTTGTTCTTCACTCTGCAATCAGGTTTGGGTATCTGTCTCCCTGAGGTCCCAGTGTTCCCCACACATGGATGCTCCTCTACCCCCTTCACCTAAGTATCTTACACCTCTCTGGCCTGGATTTGTGTGCTGCCACCCACCAAACCTGTGTGAGCCCATTCCAGGGGAATCTCAGTCCAACAGGAATGTTCCCAGAGAGCTCTGTCTCTAATCCAGAACTTGTGGCTACTGCAGGGATATTCTGCTCGGTGAGGAAGAATGCTGCTGGTTCCTGCCTAGCACACTGTGCCTGCTGGAAAAGGGAAGGGGGGCTCCTGCCTCCCATCCATCAAGTATCTGAGCTGAACCCCCCCAGGCAGTGAGGCCAGGAGCGGTTCCTCACTCCTCATGGCCTGGAGCAGCCACCTCCAGCACTGCTTTTTGCAGTCCTGGACAATCCTCCTTTCCCATTGCCTTTGGAAACCCAATCAAATCCATCCCACGGGTGGGAACACTGTTAATTTAATTTTTTCTCTTTCACTTGCTGAGGAAGGAGCTTCATTTGCTGTTAGGGCCTTGCTGAGCAGACACAAAGACCTCAGCTACGCATGGAGTCGCTGGAAACAACAGGACTCCTGCTCCCTGTCGCCTCCCTGATCCAACTGGTCTTATTTCCTGCACCCAGCCTGCCCCATCCTCTCCTTACAGGAGGTGCCTTCCAGGTGCCTGGAGTGGGGAGGGGTCTGTGAAGAGCTAAATTATAGCAATAGGAGGTGGGGGGTTGTGGCTGGGGGGGAGTGGGTGGGTCTGGGATTGTACAATGGTTCAGAAGGGGTTGGATTTTTTTAAAAAAGAAAATGTATTTTGGTTGATAAATCAAGGCAGAAAGGACAAAAAACTCTCATCTTTTAACATTTGGAATAAACTGAGTTTTGATAAACCCAGGCTTTTCCTGTGCCTAGGATGGGTGGGCAGTTCTCCCGTGGGACCTGCTGTGGCTCTTGGGGACAGTCGGCACGGGTGGCTGCATTTAGGGGTGCTGTCGTGGCCCCAGCTGTGTCTGGGTGTTCTGTGCAGTGGGGAGATGTGGCCACCGGATGGCAGCAGGAGAATGCTCTGGCAACTGTTGGACCACGGGGCTGGGAGAACCGGGACAAGGAGAGGGGATGGACCCTGTCGTCTCTGTCACCCCCTCTTTGGTTCCCTGCCTGTCTGATGGGGCACCCCGGTGTCTTTGGGTGTCCAGGGACACAACCAAACCCGTGGCACAGCAGGAAGGACCTTGGCATGTCCCTGCTGGGTGTTCCCAGCTGGTGCTGAGCCAGATGTGTATGGAGACTGGAACCCAGGGGGCAAATTCCCACATCCTGCTGTGACTGGAGCCCCAGGTCGCTGTTTGCACTTTAATTCACTGGGCAGGAGCAGGTTCCTTCATGAGCCTCTGGGCAGGGCTGGGCTTTAGGCACTGGGAGCTGCCTCAGGCTGTTGGCAGCTCTGCTGCTCCTGTGTGGGACAAGCTTGGATTTACAATCAGTGATGGCTTCAGTGGGTGCAGCACTAACTGGGGAGGCTGGGGGCACCCACCTCCCGTCAGGAGGGCTTGTGTTGGTGGTTGCAGTCCTGGGCTTTCAAAGGACTCCAAGCATGAAGTTGGGATGTGGGCCCATGGGGCACATTGCATTGCCACGCTGATCCCATGGCTAATTCTGCTCCCTGGGGACCACCACCATTTGATGCTCTTCCATGAAATGGGACCTGCTGGAGACCGATGAAGAAACTGCTTCTTGTCTTGGGCTTAATTCCCAGGCAAAACCAGCCTCAGCTGCTGGGGAGCTGGGAGCCAAGATCCCACATCTCAGTGCTTCTATCCCCAACACTGGCAGGTTTTTGCACCTAAACCTCCCACATTTGGGCAATTCCTTGCAGCAGGAACAGGATCAGTGGTGGCACAACTGTGTGATCACCACAGGGTTGGATCGTGCCAGGAGCCAATGCAATTCCCTGCTCCAGCAGCTGCAGGTGCAGAGAAAACCCAGATCATTCCCAAATGAGAGGGGATTGTCCCCATCCTTGTGGGGCTGATCCTGTTCCTGGAAAGGGGAAAACATCTTTGTGAATGGGAAGCTTGTTGGTATTTTCAAGAAACAGGGGGAAAAGGGCTGGGGGAGAACAGTAAGATTTAGTAAAATATTCAGAACTGATGAATCAGCCATTGTCTTGGGAGCCAGAGTGACACTTCAGTGGGAAGCTGGGGGAAGGATGGGCCCCCACACAGGGGTGAGAGGGTGGGCGAAGGAAAACAGCTTAATTGAGGGAAGGGAAATGTCTCATTAACGAGGTTTTGTGCTCACAGAGTGAATTGGGGGCGTTTTGAGGATGAAGAAGGAGGAATTTGGGTCCTGTGGAGCCGACAGACCTCTGGCTGTGTCAGGGTCCAGCCTGAGTCCATGGTGGAGGTTTTCCAGTGCTGACACCTCCAGACCCTCCCTCATCCCCCATTGGCAGCTCCAATCCCACACTTTAGTCTCCATCGTTGCTGCTGGAGGTGCATAAAAGGTTTTGATTTACAGACAAAACCTGGGAAAGTGGAATGTGAGGGCTTTCGCATCCATGGAAGATGAGGCCTGGTGGTGGGAGGCTCTTTTGAGCCCACAATAAAAGCACTTTGAGTGCTGTTTGTGGGATTTGTTTGAGATTTGTTTTCATGTTTTTTAACACGTTGCTGGTTTAGATACAAAAATTCTGCCTATGCAGTGGTGCTGCAGGATCTGCAGGGAGGGAATTGCATCTTCAGGAGGCTTTGGAGGGTACTGAGATTGTTTTCTTGTTCTTCCTTTCCTGCCTGCAAGAGGAAATGAGCCTTAATTATGGCCAAGCTTCCTGTGATGGGGTTTAATGATGGGTCAGCAAGTGACAGAGATTGGTCATTGCACTGTGCTGTCCCTCCCTGAATTCCATCATTAAGGCTGGTACCTGGATAAATCCCAGGATAATTGGTGTGTGCAGTGCTCTGGTGTGGCTCCTGGTAGAAGAGTGTCTTGGGTCTCTCTGGGATGAGAATTGGGCTGAATTAGTGTTGTGGAGGTGTCTCTGCCCCCTCCCCAAGATGCTGAAATCCTGGTTCCTCTCCCATTACAACAGGCCAAAAGTAAGGGAAGTCTCACATGGCTCACACAACCCCTGAGAGCTGGGGAAGGGCATCCTGGTTCTCTCCCTGCCTGGATGAGCCCCAGTGCTCACACAGGATCCCAGCCAGCCCCCATCCCCTCCCTGCATGTTCCTCCTGGTCCTATTTGCTCAGGGAATAAAACAGTATAAATTAAGTAGAATTTGTAACCCTGAAAGAAGAAAAAAAAAATCCTCTAGGAATTATTCATAGTGATTTTTTTTTTCTCTGTTAAATGATGAATTGCAAGACAAGAATCTCTGTCGAGCTGAGAGCCTGGATCCACCCCAGGCTGCTCTGGGGTGAGGAAGGTGGGAGATCTTGCTCCTGTCCTCCCCAGGAAAGCCAGATCCATTCATTTCCATTCACATATTAATGCAATTCCAAAATCAGCCTAAAGCTGCAGACAAAGAAACCAGCATCATCATAATTAATCACACGTGTAAGAATAAAGCCCAGTACATCAGGGTTCATTATTTGGTGGATTAGTTAAAGAAAAAAAAAAGGGGGAAAAGCATGTTTCCTTCAGTAACACATAATTTGGGGCTGCAAAGGACCCTGGCAATAGCTGGTAGGTGTGTGGCAGCTCCCATCTACCAGCACAGGTTGCTGCATAATTAATCTGGGCTGGCTGCTGGTTTGACTGGTCTGTGACATCCCCAGAGTCAGTGCCTGGCTCAGTTTTCCCAGGATGCTGGGTGATGGAGAGGGGTCCTCAAGTGGTGCTGGAGCAGTGATGCCCTCACTAAGCAGCACCCTCAGGCTGGAAATTTGGTTTTCACATCCACTCTGTGGTCTCTATGGTTTCCTCTTCTTTGGGAACTCAGAAACCTACACAGCAGAAGTGATAAATACCTTAAAATCCAAAGTCTCATTAAGCCAGAGCAAAGTTACAGGCTCCAACACCCGTTTCTGTTGCTTTTGGCTAAATCCACATTTACATTTAAATTACAAATGTAATTTGGGCCAAAATTTGAGCTGCTAGACTTTAAAAATAAAATTCTGTCATGATGACCAGTGGCAGAAGAGGCTTTTGGTGACAAGGGCTTGCAAAACCACCTCAGCTAAAAGGCTTTGGGGGTTCTCAAAGGTGTTTTTACAAAAGGTGAGTTTTTAGAACTTGAATGTAGAATCATGGCCTGAGTTGGAATGGACCCTAAAGCTCATCCAGTCTCACCCCCTGCCATGGGCAGGGACACCTTCCACCATCCCAGGTAGCTCCAAGCCCTGTCCAACCTGGCCTTGGACACTTCCGAGGTGGGGCAGCCACAGCTGCTCTGGACACCCTTGTGCCAGGTCCTCCCAACCCCTACAGGGTGTAAAGAGTAAATTTAGAGGTAGTTCCATCAGTCCCCAGACCACCCCGAGCCAGACTCTGCTCATTTTCAATGCCTGGAAATCACAAGACAGCTGGAAACTGCTTCCTAACTCTGGTTTTATTTTACTTTATTATTTTAATTTTTAGAAAGCAGGGTTTCTGTACAGAAATGTCATTCTAAGGCCAAAATCCCGGGGGCTGGAGCTGGAAATAGTGTCTGAAGTACTTTGTGAGGTGCTGTGGACCTGGCATATTCAGCTCCATCACACATGGAGCAGCTGCTGGAGTGGGAGGCATGATAGGAGGCCTTGGGGTCACTTTAATTTTATACAGCTACAGACAGACATACATATATATTTATAAAATACACAGAGAGTTCCCTCCGAGCATCCTGCTGACAGCATGGCTCAGTCTGGGCAGGCAGACTCTCCCAGTGCTGTTTCCCTGGACTAGGATTTGTCCCCAGTTTCCCAGCCCAGCCAAGGGGCTGGAGGAGCCGGTTTTTGGGTGGAAAGAAGCTGGATCATCCCCCAGATCCCTGCTGGGATGCTGTTGGAATGAGATGATCAAGGTCTGCTTGCCACCTATTTTTCCCAGAAATATTCTATCTTTAAGTCAGCCAAACTGAAGCTCAGGAAAGCCACGTTCTTTGCTGTGCCCTGGGCTCCAAGCTCTGCCTGAGCATGGTGACATTTTAAAAAGTAATGACTTGAAGCTTTTTAACCCGCTTTAAGGCCATGGCAGTCCCACTTTGCAGCAGGCTGGGAATTCAGCAGATGAAAACAAAGGCCCTGTGGGGATGGGAAAAGTGGGGGGCTGAGCTTTGGGGGGTGGCTGAGTTGCTCGTGAAGCCCCAAGAGTGCAGCTCCCAGCACTCACGATGGGGGAGTGACCCCCCAACACAACGACATGTCCTCGATGGGGCTGTGCCAGGGCAAGGATGCCCCATCCCTGATGCTGGGGTTCCCTTCCCCTGTGTCCCCCATTCCTCCCTGTGCTGCTGTGGGAAACACTGCTCTCCATTGTGCCAGTCCCAGCCTTGAGCATGGGGTTGGTTTTTAGCTGTTTTATGGCTAAAACAGCTTGAAGACATCACTGATATGGGGTCATCACATGTTTTAGGGGTACCCCACAACTTGAGATTTCAAGCTGGAATTCAGCTTTATGCTGGAGCTTGGAGTCAACTCCAAAATGTCCTGCTTGACAGCATGGGTCATCCCACCCCTGCAGGAGCATCCAGCCAGGTGAGACATCCTGAAATCCCACCATGGCCAGGTCCCTGCCATCAACCAGCTCCAAACCCACCACATGCTGCTGAGGGTTCTGCCCCAGGGTGGGTAGAGGTGGAGAGTTGAAGGATGGTCTCCAACTCCTTCTGGGTACCCTAGTCCCTCTTCTCACAGAGCTGAAGCTCAGCTTTACATAACCCTAGGGATTTCCCCCAATTCCTGCCCTGGAACTCATAGTGCTTTCCCTTATCTGATGCTCCATGAGCAGCTGGACTTGTGGAAGCAGGGGGTGAGGAGCCCAAGCATGGCCATGCCAGTAGTCCAGGACTCCATGCACGCCTGCAAAGGGATTCTGAAGAGCCCTGGACATGAGCTGGAGATGTCCAGGTGGATGCAGCACTGAGTAAAAGAGGCTTTAGCCTGTGGCACATTGACACGGTGCAGGCAGATGGGGAGGATCATTCACGTGCATTGGTGCAATTAATTTGAGACCCTCATGGGCAATTTCACCCTATTTGATTCCTTTGAAAGAGAAATTGGTTTTGACTGCCTTGTGAGCTCTGTGTTTCTAACAATGTGGCCTTTCCCACAGTTCTGGAGAAAGGTGGGGCTGGTGAGGAGAGGTAATGGCTTTTATTAACTTGAATTGATACAGCTGGAGAAGCCAGACACAACCCAAGCTCTGCATCCTGCCTGTTAGCCCCAAGTGCATCGGGGTACTCGCCTGCTTCCTCCAAGCATCCTTCTCCTTGGGCTGTCTGAATGCCTGGCAATGACAGTGGAAAGGTGAGGGGAAGGAAAAGTGGTGGCTGGATGTGGTGCAGGGCTGGAGGGGGGATTCAGGGAGTGGGAGAATTCATCAGTTATTGTTCAGCTGCAGATAATGTGGTCAAGAGGTGCCTGGACAGTGGTTCTTGCAGGATGCATTGGGAGTCAGAGTTCAGCCATCCCTTTGGAGGGATGCTGTTCCATCCAGATGAGAGCTGAAATCCCCAAATCTCTGCCTCCTGTGGGCTGTGGGTGCCTTCTTGGTGCCTGCACAACCTCTGTCCCTGCTTGGGGAATTGGGAAAGGAGGTGATATTTTTGTCATCTTCTAAAAAAAACCCTACAACCCCATCAGATTCTTTTTGCCTCTGCTATGGAAATCTGGGCAGTGCTGTTGTTCATCCTTCTCCGGATGGACAGGGGAGGGAGAGCCCTTGGTGCAGTCTGTTACTCCATTCTAATTACTTTAGCACTGCAAGAAACAACTCAAGTTCCTACAAATTACTCCCTTAATGAGGTTCTTCTTGGGCTTAATGACTTCATCAGTTCCCTGTCTCCCTGATGCATCTGGGCACAGGGAATTTGACATTGGCACATGGATGTGGGGTCAGCTTCAGATGTGCCCTGCTCCATACCCTGGCCATATCCATATTCCCAGCACCACATCCATGTCCAGGACAGCCTTAGCTGCAGTCAGAGTTCTCTAAATAACACAGTAATGACATTAACAGTAGAAAGTTTTCTCTGGGAGCTGTCCCAGTTTGAAGGACTCCAGGAGAATTTTTACAATGGATCTGGAGCTTTTTGAAAACTGTCTCTGAAGTGGTGTAAGTTTCTCTTCCCATCTCTGGTTGTCTTTTGGACACAGCTCAGAGGGGGATGGAATAAGGTCCCCTGATGTGGCAGAGGAAATGGCCTAGAGTCATTCCAGGGGAGGATCAGATTGGATATTAGGGAACATTTCTTCACCAAAAGGGTTGTCCAGCCCTGGCACAGCTGCCCAGGTCAGTGGTGGAGTAACCATCACTGGAGGGACTTAACCACCCCCATGTGCATGTGGCACTTGGGGACGAGGGCTAGTGGTGGCCTTGGTAGTTGTGGGAGGGCAGTTGAACTTGATGATCTTGAAGGGCTTTTCCAACCTGATTGATTCTGTGCTCCTATGATCACCTCCTGGCACGGTTCCTTTCTGCCATGGGAGCGTTTCCCTTCTTGCCATGGGCTGTGGTGTCATCCTGGCCCATGCAGGAGGAGAAGCATGTAGACATTGCAGTCCTGGTGCCCTGGGCTCTGCCAAGAGCCATGTGCTGGAGGGTGACAGTCCTTCCTGGGTTTTGTTGGTTGAGGTGGTAGCAGCAGTGGAGCATCTTTGCCCAAATTGTCTCTTGTTCTGGTCCTCTCCCTGCATCATTTGGTGAGTCCCAATTCTCCCACTCTTCTTTCCCAGGATGAAAAACACGTTTGCAGTCAGTCTGTGTGCAAACCCAGCAGTGTTACCGAGCAGTGGCCAGGCCACCATTCTGCTAGAACTCTGTGGTGGTGATCTGGGTGACTTCTGAGCGCAGCTCGTCTCCTCTGTGTCCCCGGCAGCCCCGCTGGGGGCTGCCCACTTCTAGTCATGCTGGCTTGTTGTGGGCTTCAGAAGGGGTGCAGGTGGAGACGTGCTCCCGCGTGGTGTTCCTGGCACGGGAGAAGCTGTTCTGGTCCACACGAGCTCGGAAAGGCAGGCAGAACTCTCGGAAGCACCTCTTGAAGTTTTCATCCAGGAAAGCGTAGAGGACGGGGTTGAGGCTGCTGTTGGTGTAGCCCAGGGCGATGCAGAAGTGCAGGCTGGCCACCACGTAGGGGTTCTTCTTGTCTATGTCCACCAGCGTCCAGATGATGACAAAGATGTGGATGGGAGTCCAGCAGATGATGAAGGCTGCCACCACCACTAGCACCATGCGCGTGATGCGCCGTAGGTTGCGGTCCTTCTCCTTCGAGCCTGAGAGGAGCCGGACGCTCTTCAGGCGAAGGATCATCAGCCCATAGCAGATGGTGATGACCAAAATGGGGACCAGGAAGGCAAAGATGAAGACGCAGATCTTGGTCACAGTGTCCCAGTAGATGGGAGGATCAGGAAACTGGAGAGTGCACAAGACCATCCCATCTGTAGGAGAGAGGAGGGTCAAAGAGGGAGCTGGTGGAGTGTCTGCTGAGAATATTTTGCCTTCTGCTCAGTCATGGCTTGTTAAAACCCCAGGGAGATGCATTCTTACCTGCCTGCTCTTGGCAGAGGCTCACCAGGAGCTCTGTGCCATCAGACCTCTGCCCACAAGACGCTGAGGGGATGCAGGGGGTGCAGTGACCCTGGAACCTTTTCCCTGCTCAGCCTTCTGGGCTACTCAAGGCAAATCCTGCCTTTTCCCAGCCCCCATGGTGGACATATCCCCACGTCACCCTCCACTGAAATCTGTCCACTTCCTCGAGATGCCTAGAGCTTTCCTTAGCAGCCAAGGGCCAGCAACCCCACCTAGGAGCCACAGATCTTAGTGTGGGCCACTTGGAGACTTTGTAGTGTCCCTGAGGGTGTCTTTAGGCACCTGATTTGCACTCCAGAAGCTGGGCAGAAGAACTGATTGGACTGGAGATGGGGAAAGGTTTGGCATCCCTACCCCTAAGGGCAAGGGAGGACAATTTCTGGGACAGTTTTCAAGACAGGAAACACCACCACAAGACAGGGCCCATTTATGGTGTCATGGAGAGGAGCCCACCACTGCCCACAAATCTGCCACAGGAGCAGAGATCAAGTTTGCCAGGTCACCCCTGGGATGGACCAATGGGACAGGAGGGGAATGTGTCCCCAGAGCCACTTGCCTTTTGACTTGGTGACCGCCATGACCATGATGGGTACCCCAATGAGGGAGGAGAGCACCCAGATGCAGACATTGATGATCTTGGCTTTGGCCGGCGTGCGGAAGTCCAGAGCCTTGACGGGGTGGCACACGGCGATGTAGCGGTCCACGCTCATCATGGTGAGGGTGAAGATGCTGGTGAACATGTTGTAGTAGTCAATGGAGAGCACGACCTTGCAGAGCAGCTCCCCAAAGGGCCAGGTCTCCATGAGGTACTTGGCGCTCTGGAAGGGCAGTGTGCTGGTGGCCAGGGCGTCAGCCAGCGCCAGGTTGAAGATGTAGATGTTGGTGGCTGTCTTCATCTTGGTGTACCTGGGGGTGCCAGAGAAGGGACATGTTACAGGTGGTCAGGGCACTTGATGTGATGAGGAGGGGGCACAGCCTGCCTGCTCACCAAGTGACACCAGCCTTGGTAGGCAAAAGGACGTGTTGTGAGGTGCCTTTCTGCAGCACCAACGGGCTCAGGAACTTTCCAGGTGCACCAGGGAGCACATTGAGGAAGGGCATGGAGTCCAGGAAAGGCCACCAAGATGGTTAGAAGGATGAAACAGCTCTGCTATGAGGAAAGGCTGAGAGAATTGGGATTGTTCAGCCTAGGGAAGAGAAGCTTTGAGGTGACTTAACGGTGGCCTTCCAATCCCTGAAGAAACCCACAGGAAACATGGGGAGAGACTCTTTACAAGAGCCTGGAGTGACAGGATATTAGATGGGATATTGGGAAGAAATCCTTCCCTGTGAGGGTGGGGAGGCCCTGGCACAGGGTGCCCAGAGCAGCTGTGGCTGCCCCATCCCTGGAGGTGTCCAAGGCCAGGTTGGACAGGGATTGGAGCAACCTGGTCTAGTGGAAGGTGTCCCTGCCCATGGCAGGGGGTGGAATGTGATGAGCTTTAAAGTCCCTTTTAACCCAAGCCAGTCTGTGATTCTATACTTGTGTTCTTGTGTGTTGAAGTCATAAAATAGCGGAGTTCTGGAGTGTTTTGGGTTGGGAGGGACCTTAAAGCTCATCTCATTCCACTTCCCAGCCATGGGCAGGGAGCCACACACCACATCCTGGTACCTGAGCAGGGGATGATGTTCACATGTGCTGAGCTGGGACCTGCAGAGCATGGCTTGGCCCCTGCCACAGTGGTTTTCCTGCACCTGACCAAGGAGGTGACACTCATTCCACATCTGCTTTTATTCAAAGGAATAAAGAACTTTCCAGAGGAGTCAATTCTCCAGTGAGATTGATTTGCTCCATTTCCCTGAACCAGTTGCACAATGTCCTTTATCCCCTCAACCCTCCTTCATCTGATTTTCCACCCAGTAAATTGTGATTATCCAGTCTGCTTCCCTGTCAAGTTTGCTTGCAGAAATTGGATCGATTACCCCCGGAAACAGAGGCCATCTGGAAGCAGCCCAATTAGCCAGCCTGGAGCTCCAGAGTCTTTGGGGAAGCCTGGCTGTGTCCCCCAGAGCATTTGGGAAGGGCTGGCTCTGCTTCTGGTTCTTGTCACACCATGGCAAGAGAAATGCCTGGTCCTTCATATCCAAACCTTTCCTGAAGGGATGAGGCAAAGTTATGGTGGATGCCAGAGCAGCAGGGTGTGTCTGTCTGTCTGTCTGTGTCCATCTCAGGAGCATCCAGTCCTGCAAGTGTTGGTCAAAGGGATGCTGTGAATGGTGTGGTGGCTTGGAACTGCTGGGCACCCGCAAAGGGCAACGTGTGGGGTGGGAGTGGCTCTGCAGAAGACCTCTTAGCAAGGCTACACCATCAGCTCCAGCTCTTCCTGTGCTTCCTTCCAGCAAATCTCCATTGCTCAGAGCATCCTCCCCAGCCCCAAGTTGCTTTAGATGCACCCTAATTAATTAATAACAGGGTCAGTTTGCACAGAACCATCTCTGTGCATGACTAACCTGCCTGTAGCAGCACTGGGGTAGGGCACGGAGAAGGGAGATGACCTCTTTGTTGCTGGGATGGAAAGATTGTTTCCTGTGGAGTAGTTATAAAACAGATAAAAAGTGACTTGTAATGGGTGTGATAGGGATAAGACAGTTTTAAACTGACAGAGGGCAGGTTTAGACCAGATATGAGGGTGGTGAGGCCCTGGCACAGGCTGCCCAGAGAGGCTGTGGCTGCCCCATCCCTGCAAGTGTCCAAGGCTGGGCAGGGCTTGGAACAACCTGGTCTAGTGGAAGGTGTCCCTGCCCATGGCAGGGAGTGGAATTAGATGGGCTTTAAGGTTATTTCCAATCTAAACCATTCCAGGATTCTCTGATAACTGGCACAGCTCATTACATGTGAGGGTTACATGGAGTAAATTGAGGTGGGGGGATTGAGTAGCTCCCATCTCAGGTGGTCCTGCCTTGGCTGGAGTCTCAGGACAGCAGGCTGGTGTGGGAAAGAGGTTCCTGGGATTGATGGTGGTACCCAATCTGTTCCCTTTATCCTTTCTCCATCTCAGCAGGGTCAGTCGAGTGTATTGATAGGGACAGAGACCCACCAGATACCACTGTTGATAGAGCTGGGAACTGGAGCTGAAAAACTCATTTTTCTCTGGGAGAAAATAGAAAACAGCAGCTTAACCCAGCTCCCAGCTCCAGGAGCATTCCTGTCTCCTTCACCATGGCTGCAAATGGCAGCCCATTGCCCAAGGGTGGAAATATTCAAGCTGAGCTTTTCCTAAAAAAATTTAAATATGGTATTAAAAATGTCTTGTCCTTGAAAAGTCCTTTTCAGTTCTCTTTAGTGTTATTTTCCAAGTGCTTTTGCAGAAAAGTTTCCTTCCAGGTTAAACAAAAAGCTGAGAATTTGTGGTATTGTCAGGCTTTGCCTCTCCTATGTGAACAAACAGTCAGTTCAGATAGATTCACATGTCTTTGGTCTCTGCTTGTTGAGTAAAATGCTAAGAAACCATTTATTCCTTCCATGGTCTGCCAGATGTGCTTGGCTGTGCTGGGTAAGCACTTCCCAACCCCCTGTGAGATGTGCCAGGTGTGGGCAACAGGAGGGCTGGAGCTGTCCCCCATCCCCAGGCAGGATGGGGTGGGGAGGGCACAGCAGTGACAGAGCTGCCTGGCATAGAGGAGATGGCTGGGATGGTGATGGAGCTGGCTGGGATGGTGATGGAGCTGGCTGGGATGGTGATGGAGCTGGCTGGGATGTTGGAGGAATGTCTGGGGTGTTGGGTTGGCTCTGATGATGCATTTGACTGCAATGATGGGGATAACTGGGATGGGGATAACTGGGAATGAAGGACATAACTGGGCTGGTGGGCTTGACTGGGATAATGGGGATGACTGAGATAATAAGGATGGAAATTTAGCCTCCAGCACTGGGGTTTTGGGCAAGATGCAGCCCCCTCCAGGCTTGTTCTGAGGTTTCAACCCCCTGCACAGGGTGGGGCATCCATCTTGGTGACCCTCCTGAGCTGCAAATGAAGCTGCTGCTCCAGGAAAGAGGTTTATTGCCCACATTAGAGCAAACCATCCACTGCTGCTGATGGAGCTCCCCAGGCTGCCAAACCCATTGCAATTAAGTGAATGCCTTGATTGGGAAGTTAAGCACTTGAACGGAACAATGTGGGAGGTGTTGATGGAGAGATGGGAGGACATGGGGCAAGCACGGGGCAGCTCTGTACTCCAGTCCCAAGTAGGGACCCCCTCCAAACCTCCTGGAAAATAAATAAATGAAAGAAAAGTGAATAATAAGTGAAAGAAAAACTGCCAGAGCTGCTGAAAGCCTCTGCCTGAGAGCCTGGCTTGACAAAGCCTGCACCCAGCTGTCCCTGTGTGGGACCTGGTGGGGGGCTGATGGGCTTGGTGGGGATGAGGGCACTTGCAGCCCTGAGCTCAAGCTGCAAATTGCTTCTGTGGGTATTTTTAAAAGCATCTGACAATGCAGTGGGAATGGCAGTGCTGGTCAGAGCTGGGCTGGGGTGTGTGTGGGTGTGCTGGGCTCCCTCCAGGGGTGCAGGTGGATTTGGCTGCTCTGGAGAGGGGTTTATTTGGGGTTTGGCTGTGCTTGGCTCATGGTATGTCCATTCACAGAGGTAGGTACCAGGGTCCTGTGGCTGCATCTGCCAGCCCCTGGCACTCATGGACTTTGTGGCAAACTCAGTGTAGTCCCTGAGGTCCCTGACCCCTAGGATGTGTTCCAGCTGTTCTTCCAGACTGCCTGGATCCCAAGGGCACTGGGAGGTAGCACTGGGAGGACACCACAAGGCAAACACCCAGAATCTCTCTGGCAGTGATGTCCAAATCCGAGCTGATCCCATCTCACAGCCCTTTTTCATGGACACAGGTGTCCCCTAGTCCTGGCCTAAACCCTGATGACACGGAGGGACTCTGACAAGGACCCTGGGAAACTCCACGTGGCTTTGGCCATGGAAGGGGTGAAGGCACATATCCCTGCACCCCCTCAGGTCCCAGAAGCTTGGTGGAAATTCCCCACCCCCGGAAGTGTTTAAGGCCAGCTTGGACAGGGCTTGGAGCCACCTGGTCTAGTGGAAAGCAACCCTGCCTATGGCAGGATAGTGGAACAAGATGGTCTATAAGGTCACTTCCAACCCAAATCACTCTGTGATTCTGTAATTCTGTGTTTAATTCCATCATCAGTTGGAAAATGGGGGATAGAAGCTGTGGTGATGAGATCTGTGGATCTGTCAGGCTTGCTAAAGTGCTAACGTGAGGTTACTCAGTGAGTATAATAGGGAGGATGCTGTTTGCACATGAAATCACTCTCTTTAAAATGCCTTCTCTCTCTGCTCTGAGCAGACAAACCTGGAGGGGGGTCTAAGAACACTCATCCCTCACCCTGACATCGCTCATGGCATCTGTCTCTGCTGCAATTGCCTCCATTTGCTTTTTCAAACCAGGGCTCATTTTTAATGCCACTTCAAGGGGATGAAAAATCCTGTTAGGGGTCTGGTCAGGTCAGTGAGTGACTCCTGCATCCCCTTCCCCATTGCCCACCCTCTTGGATGGTTAAAAACACCCAGCAGAGCCCCACAGAGAGTGGGGAGCAGGGACAGCAGAGCCTGATACCGGGGTGATGGGCACTCCAGGGTGGTTCATGGACATGTTTCAGGATGGTTTCCTTCCCTCCCGGTGAGTCACCACAATTATTTGTGCGCAGGCAGTGCCAGGCTGTGCTGACCTCCCTTGACAATAGCTATGGACTGAAAGGCATGGGGAAAGCAGGGTGAAAATGGCTTAAAAAAAAGTGAGTTCTGGGGAGTTTGTTTAAATCCAGCTACCAGCTCTGGTTTGGTTCTAGGGTTTTGGCCAATCTGGGGTTACAGCACCACCTGAGGCAATGGGAATTAGGATTACCCCACAAGTTCTGCACCACCAGGGCCAAGCTCCCTCCAGTGCAGAGGGGGTGGCTGTGAAGCCCAGGCACCCAATGAGACCCTTCTGCTCCCTCTTGCCAGGTGGGAGGTGTAGGGGTCTGTGCCCTCACAGAGTGTGACTGTGAGCACAGCTCCATCCTTTGCTGCTGGCAGGGCTGCAGAGGGGCTCTGCTGGCACCGGTCCTGTGCTCTGCAAGATTTGACTTTCTGGTCCCATTTACCATGTCAACCCATTTTATCCAGGCAGGACCAACCAGTGTCTCAGACAAAGGGACTGATGAGATTTTGTACCTTAACACAAGTGCCAGGCTGGATACAGCAGCATCTTGCCATGCCCCATCTTTAAAATGGGGGACATTTGGGTCATGTTGCTTGTCTTGGGGTGCAGAGACCCCGCAGACTCCCTCTCTGCCCAGGGAAAGCCTTACCACAGGTGCCAAGGTCTTGGATGAAGCCCAAGTGGGTCTCTCTGCTGCTAGAGATGGTACCCCACACTGAGGGGACCAGAGGACAGCTCAGCTGTTGTGGAAGATGGGGCTGGGCCAAGCAGTTTCAGCTCTTTGTTAAAGAAAAGCAGAGGTGAGGCAGCTGCAGGAGGTGCCAGCGCAAGAAGGAACCGGGAATGGGCTGGGTGGGTAATTCCTACTGATGGAGTGGGGTGGCAGCAGTGGGAACCCACCAGCCCCCGGCTGTGGCGGGGGCTTGGACCCACCCTGCAAACAGGGCAGCTCCCAGCCCGCAGCGTGACCAGCCCTTCGGCTCCTCTTCCTCACGAAAGACAAGGAGCTTGTGCATGTCCATGCCCCCAAACACAGCTCCCTTGCACCAGCCGAGCTGCTCCTGCTCCAGGCACACACGGCCTCTGCTCTCACCCCTCGCACAGCACCTGCGCCCCCACCCTCCACTTGCACAGCTTGCACACGCACTGCTCACACGCACATCACACCTGTCAGGAACACCCGTCTCGATGTGCACAAGCAGCCGATACACACCCAGCCCTCCTCCTGCTGCTGGCTCACGCTCGGAGCACACTCACTCCCGGGGCAAACTCACACCCAGTGCAGACTCACACCTGGAGCACACTCACTCTTGGTGCCCACTTACTTCTGCTGCTGGTTGACACACGGCATACACTCACCCCTGTGCACACTTTCTCTTCGTGCAAACTCCCTCCTGGTGCACACCTACTCCTGGTGTACACTCACTATTACATTTTACAGCTTCCATGTGCTGCACACTCACCCCTGGCACATCCTGACTCCATCGGTGCTCTCGCACTTGGGTGCTCCCTCACCCAAAGTGCCCCCTCGCTCCCTGCACACACCCCACCCTTGGTGGGCAGCGCCCAGGGTGCCCAGCTCTCACCTGACGATGCCGTACATCACCAGGACGTTGCCCAGCAGCCCCACCACGCACACCACGGAGTAGAGAGCAGTGATGACAATGGCGATGAGGATGGATGTAGCGTTCTTGCTCCGCTGCGGGTCCGTGTCGTTGACCCCGTGTCCGGGCAGGGGGACCCAGGCGGTGCCGTTGTCCCAGGGGGTGGCAGTGGCCATGGGCAGCACCGAGGGCAGTTCCGCGGGCACATCTATGGTAACATCCATCGGCAGCTCCATGGCCCGCGGGCGGCCGTGGCCCCGCTGGAGCCGCCGGGCGCATCCGAGCGCCCCGGGTTGGAGCAGCGCTCCCGGCCGGTGCCGCCGACTCCCGCACCCGCGCGGGCCGGGAACGCTTTATAAACCCGCGTGTCCCGCAAGCCACGTGGGGCCAGGGGCGGCTCTGCTCGCTCGCCCGCCCCCCGCCCTGCATCCCCCCGCCGCCGCTCCGCGCCTGCTCCCCGGATCCCTGCCTGCTATTCTCCCCCTCGCTCCCCACGTCCCCGCGTCCCCGCCTTCCTCCACCTGGGAACCTGCCTGCCTTTCCACGCTCAGCAGGTCCTTATCTTCCTTCTTGGGTCCTGTTTTCCCCCGATCCCTGCC
>JACBWW010000054.1:4042074-4088621 GCA_020086605.1 Lanius collurio
CCTGCCACTGTGCTTTGAGGGTTGGTGACCAGGGCCAGGGGAGTTATAGATGCATAAAGTGAGAGAATAGGGAAATGGGGTTGCCAAGGAAACCACAGAACAGCAAAGTGCTGATATTTTTCTTGAGGCTGGAAAAATGCGGGGGAGAAGGGCAGCGGCAAAGCCCCATGCTGTGGGCGAGCTGGGGGGGCTGGAGAATGGGAGGGTGACCCCTGGGGAAGCCAGGATTGCAAAGTAAAAGTGGCCATGTGCCAGGTTCTGTGCAACGGGGTGGTCCTGAGCTGGCTGAGGGCAATCCCTGGGTAAGGGGTGTGGGCTGGTGGCATCTGTAGTGGCTGTCCCCTCACAGGGAAGCCTGGCTGGGGTTAGACACTCTGTGGGGTTATTTAACGTGGTGCAGGTTGGAGGTTGAATATAAAAACTCCATCAGATGGAAGATTGAGCATCGCATTGGAGTCACCATCCCTGGAGGGATTTAAAAGATGTGTCAGTGTGGCACTGGGGACAGGGGCTTAGTGGTGGCCTTGGCAGTTGGACTCAATGATCTTGGAGGTCTTTTCCAACTGAAATGATTCTGTGATTCGTGCAGAGACAGGCGGGGAGGGGCAGGGAGAGGCGGGAAGTGGCACCAACCTCTGCTGAAGCTTTGGAGCATCCAGACCTGGAGCCTCAGGGCGGGTAAATCAACCCCCGCAGGGACTGTAAGGGCCTCTCCATTGTTTCATGGTCACGACCAGCCCCACAAGAGCCCGAGGGCTCTTGTCTGAACCTCCTGCCTGCAGAAAGCAGGGGGAACCAGTTCCAGCATTTGCTGGTGCAGCCACGGTTCCACCTCTCCAGCACGGATGAGAAATGAGAACTGAAGCACCCAAAGTTCAAGAGAGAGCTGAGTGCTGGCAGGAGGGGCAGCTGCCAGGGATCTTCCCTGCTCCTCTTCCTCACCAGGCTGGAGCATGTGGAGGGGAGGAGGGCACCGTCATTTGAGGAGGAGAGAGGGGAAAGCTCCAGGGACCTCTGCAGTTGAGGGGTGGGGAGGGGATGGCAGGAGGTCCTGGAGGGCTCAGTGCCCAGTTTGGGAGTGAAAGTTTGGGAATCGGGTATTTGAAACACATACACACACACAGATACATACATACATATACACGCATACACACACACATACATACACACACACACATACATACATACACACACACACATACATACACACATACATACATATACACACACACATACATACACACACACATACACACATACATACACACACACATACACACACATACACACACATACACACACACACATACACACACATACACACACACATATGCACATACACACACACATACACATACACACACACACAGATACACACACACACACATATACATACACACACACACACACAGATGCACACACACACACTCACACACACACATACATACACACACACACACAGATGCACACACACACACTCACACACACACATACATACACACACACACATACACACACACACACATACACACACACACATACACACACACATACATACACACACACACATACACACACTCACACACACACACACACTCTCACACACACACTCACGCACACACACACATACACACACACACACGCACGCATACACACGCATACACACACCCATACACACGCACACACACACACACAAAAGACCCCCCAAAACACGTGTCTGTGCCCTTCCTGTGCAGCAGGTCAGAGGCTCAGCCCGGGGAATGGAGCCTGTACAGAGCTGCATGCCAGCGCATCCCTCACTGTCCCCTGCCCCAAGGGCACCCCCTGTGCTGCTGGGGGACACATTCTGCACCCCTCCAGAGGCTGGAGCATTCCTCAGGACCACGAGCTCCTCCAGCCCAGGCAAGTAGGAAAGCTCTCCGTGGGTGTGTGGGGGGACATCCTTTCGTGGATGGCAGTAGAGCCCCTGCTCATCCAGCTCTCCAGCCAGCCTCTCCCTTTGCTCCTCTGGGATTTCCCAGAGAACCTGGGGAGGGGGCACAGGGTGACATTTTCGCTGGGGACACATCCACAGGGGGACAGAAGGACACAGAGGGATGCCAGGAGATCCATCATAACATGTTTGGAGTCCAGCTCCCTCTGGTATCACTTAAACACCTTTATTAGACTGGACTGCAAAAAAAAAAAAGTCCAAATCCCCGTTTCAACCTTGTCCCAGGCAAATGTGCACTGAGGCACCCTGGGGACAGCTGAGAGCCCCAGTCCTGCCCTTGCTGCACTCCCCTCACAGCTCAAGGTCACACTGAGCTTTTATTCATCCCGTGCAATCCACTATATTCCTTAATTGCAGCCACACGCACTGTCACAAGCATAAATAATTGCTTTGGAGGCTCATTAATCACTTCAGCATTCTAACAAGCACTACAGCCCAGAGAGCTCTCTCAGGGGGCTCAGGAGTGGTGAAGACCCCAAAACGTGGAGGGTTTAACACCCAAGTCTGGCTGCAAATGGCACTGCCTGTGAAAAAATTCACACCTCAGCCCAGGATTAAAACATTAATGACAGGTTAATTAACAGCTTCACTGTCCTTCTCTGCTCCTACCCTTTGGCTCACACAGGCATGGGAGCAGCACCCTCACCCACACCCATGGTCACCACGATCTTCTTATGTCCCCATCAGACCTCTCAGTGCCACTGGAAGAGGTTGGTGGTAACGAGGGAGGGACTCGGTGCCACAAGGCTCCATCCCAGCACTCCTGCAGCCAAAGGGATGACTCCCAGCTGGTCCCTGATGCCTTGTGCCTGGAAAACCCTTCCAGCTGTTGGTGGAAGTTCTGCCCTGCCATGGGGGAGCCTGCACCACCCAAACCAAGCCAGGGAAGTGCTCCAGCCTTAAGGACTTTAATCACCAGTCAAGTAATGGATGAGCATCAAGCCATGGTTATATCCCAGGCTGGGGCTGCTGGATTCGAGACACGTGTTGGAATTAGGTGAGGGGTCTTGGAGGACCTGGAGGCTCAACCTGGGGAGCTATAAACTTGAGACAGAGGTTCCAGACCCACCTTAGGAAACAGTCTGTGCTGCAGAGATAGTTCACACCTTTATTACTCTGGCTGGAGGGGTTTTTCCTCACTCCTCTCCCTGCCATCCTTCCTTTTTTCCTTGAAGCCAGGATGGATTTGTCACAGAGCAGAAGGACACAGCGGCATCGCAACAGCATCTGGACACACTGCAACCATCCTGTCCCCTCCATGTCCTCCCTCTGGGTGCACTTAGGTGAGGAAGAAGGTGTTTGGGTTAAAACTTGGCCCTCTCCCACCCTCAGCTCCCAGGCACAGCCCCAAGTCCATGGGGCAATGTCACTCCTGCTCCCAAATAATCCAAGCCCAAATTTCTCTCAGGGAAGGACATGCTGCCCAGGTGGTACCAGTGTCCCTTTCCAGGAATGAGCCTGATCCCAGTGGGATCCCAGCACACCCCAAACAAAGGGCAGGTATTTGCAGGCAAGAACCATTGAATTCACATGGACCTTTCCGAGCCAACTTGATTTTGCAGGAGGCCAGCTCCCCAGGATGTTCGAGGGAGCCCAATGCAAAGGAACAAAGAGCTGGGGTTTAGGGACTGGTGCCACCCTGCCACCCTCCTCCCCACTCCAGCTGCCCAATATGGTGTCACAGCATCTTGTCTTGCACCGCGTTCCCTCCAGCCCAATCGCCGGCAGCGTCAGCAGAACTGCAGGAGAAGCAGAGCCCAGGGCAGGTGGTGAGCCCTCACCCAGTCCCCAAAGCCCAGCTTCAGGGGGCTCTGCCACCTTTGAAGGCTGGGAAAGGGTTGGGTTGCCCAGAGCCTCTCCCCAGATGGCTACAGACCTTCCAGCGGTTGCCACACTCATTGCACAGCACAAACGTTGTCATGGGCTCGTCAGCACTACGAGTCTGTACCTGGGGTGGAGCAGCTGGGTCAGGGGACACCGTTCTGGTGTGCCCCAAAGCAGGGTCCCCTGGGGACCAGGCCTGACCTGGTTGTACGTGCAGTTCTTCTTCTTGCACTTGCCGCACTGGAAGAGGTCGGTGACGGTGCCGCCTGTCTTGGCCATCTGGTGCTCCCGGATGGCCTCCTGGGTCATGGCATTCCGCAGCTTCTTCAGCTCGTCGCTGGCCATCTCCTACCACCAGCATTGGCCCAGATGGGTCAGTGTGGCCATGGCTCTGCTCACAGCCAAGTACCACAGTCCAACACTTTCCCCACCCTCTCCCAAACCAGGATTAATCCTGTTCTCTGTGTTTGCTGGTGGGCTTAGACCCACCCAGGTGAAAAAATCACCCCATCCTCAAACTAAAACTGCTGCCTGCAGGGATCTATCTCCCCACAGGGGAAAGTGGGCTTCTGAGGAGCCCGATTTGTGGACCCTGGTTGGGGAGGACAGATGGGGATACTCCAGACTGACTCCTGCCAGTGTGACACCCCACAGCCAGATCTGTGATGTGCTGGGGGTCTGTAGGGCCCTGAGGGGACCCGGCAGTGCTGCCAGCTTTCTCCCAATGCTCTCTGTGCCTCATGCAGCACCGGGGTAGGACGGGGAGGTGCTGGGACAACACCACTGTGGGCAGCACCAAGCCAAGACCCAGCAGTTGGGCACCATGGAGGCAGCGTGGATGAGATCCATGGGCAGCAGCCCCATGCAGCCCACTGCCCACCTCAGCGGTCATGCGGGCGATGAGGCCAGGCTCGATGGCCCCACACAGCACGTTCCTCCGCAGACTAGGGTTCTTGGGGTCCTTCAGGTTGCTGATCCTGCTCCGCACCCGGTTGCGATATTTCATGTCTGTGCTCTTCAGCTCCTGGAAGATATGTGGGGTCTATCAAGGAATCAAGGGAGCAAGGTGGGGGGGGATGCCAGCTTGGGTGGTGCTGTCACCAGGGCCAGTGGTCACATGGAGGTGGCTGATCTCAGTGGGGCTTTCCTCCCTGTGGGAAGTGTGCCCATCCTTGGCTTTAGGAGGATGAAGCACAGCTTGAGATGTGGGGAGGAAAATGACTTTGCATTGCCTTGGAATGTCTGACATCCAGGTGAGGCTGTGGGGCTCAGGGACTGTCACCAAGCCCTGTGCTGGGACAAAAGTTCATGGTGCAGAGGACTCGGTCTACCCCCTCCTCCCAAAGAACATGGACAGGACAGGCTGATGTAGCAGCTTTGGGCACAGAGTTTGGGATGCACCAAAAAGTGCATCCAGGAGGGGAACCACCCTGGAGTTGGTTCCAGTCTCAGGGGGCTTCCAGGAGAACCTCAGACCTTGAGCTGAGGGGGCAGAGGTGGCTCCATCCCTGCCAGCATGGCACAGCCTGGATGTTGTGACAGACTGGGTCTGGCAGGAGACACAGGCACCTGCAGCAGGCTCAAGGAAAAGCTTTGGCTGGGTTTGGATTTATTTCCCCAGGGATGAAGGCAGGTCCCCGACCAGAGGGGCCTGGGGGGAACACACAGACCCCTGCACGAAGGCGGGTGCTCAGGGGATGCTTTGCTCAGCATCAGCTTCAGCCTCAGCATCCTCTAGCTGTGGTCTGGGCTCCCTCTGCAGGCAACGAGCACAGCAGAGCCTGTCACCTTCTGTCCTTGTCCCTGTCACCCTGTCCTGTCCCCAATACCACTCTTGAGCCCACATAGGACACCACCCCCGCCACCCACAGGGTGCCCGGGGACTCTGAGCCCCCCAAAGGATATGGTCTTCAATCTCTGAGGCCATCTTCTCGCAGTTGACACCGAACTCCTTGTAGTCATCTAAAGGGTCGAGAGGTTAAGGGGGGACTTTCAGGTGTGAAACCAGCCAGGTCTCACTGTACCTCCCCCAAAAAATCTCACCTCTCCCCCTGTACTTGCCCCAGACACTCCACCCCTAAAATATCTATTTTTAGCCATCTTGAACCTTACAAAGATGCATTCTCATGTCCAACCCCCTTATCAGAGACCCTACCAACCTCCTTTTCTTCCCTTTTGGGGCTGAACTCTCCTGTTAGGACCATCCCACAGGAGAAACAGCCCAGCCTGGGGTCCAGCACCCCCAGAACTGCTCACCATCCATGCGGAGTGCAGCTGTCAGCATCTCGATGCATTTGTCCCGCACCGAGTCCCCTGTGAGATAGCAGGGGGCCAGGAAGCAGGGGCTGGGAGAGAAGGAGGGGCTGCTGGGGGTTCGTGGCATCTCAGGTTTGGCCTTGCTGCTGTTGGCTCTGCAGGGGCACATGGAGGGGCACGGGCAGGTGGCAGGGTCCTGGCACAGCCGCAGGGACCTGCCAGGGTCCCTTGTAAGTGGAGTGGGTCTCTCCTACCTTTCCTCCTCTCTCCTACCTTTCCTCCTTGCTGTCACCAGGGTTTCTCTGGGAGTCGGTGCGAGCTGGAGAGAGGCTGGTGCTCACAGAGGCTCTCCTGGGAATGGCACAGAAAGGGACAGTGGGGATGACACCAGAGAGGGGGCAGGGACTGGTGGCAGGACCTCAGGCACCAGCACATCAATGAGAGCACTTGGAAGCCAACAGGAGTCTCCCCAGGGAGAGGATTTGCTTCTCCCAGGAAATATCCCAGTGCTGTGGCAGGATCAGGGCTCCCAGCCACTTCTTCTCACCCCCTCCATCCCCAAGGGGGCCCTAAGACCATCCCCAGGCTGCCCAGGGACATCCCCTCCTTACCTCTTCCTTGACAGTCTCTTCTGTGGGGAGGAAGAGGAGGAGATGGTTGAGGACCTGGAGTCAGCAGAGGCTCTCCTAGCAGGACAAACTCCATGTCAGAGGGCAGTGATTGGGACCAGGCAGTGGGTCCACACCTCCAACCACAGCCCAGGGAGGGGCTGGGGTCTGGCCCCTCCCATCTTCACCCAGCCCAGCACCCACCTGTCTTTCTGGCCATCCAGAGGTGATTTCTTGGACGACGCAATGGGGCTCTGGCCATCACTGGACTCTCTTCACCACGAAGGCCCAAAGCAAGGGAGAGAAGTTCTCAGCATACTCTGGCAACCTGTCAGCTGGAGCCTGTCTATCTACATCCCCCCCTCCCTGAGCCCACCATCCCCAGGCTGCCAGCAAAGCCTCTCCTGGGCTGGCAGTGCCTGGCACAGCCTGGCGTGAGGGTCAGGGCATCCTTCAGCAGGTACCTCTCCAGGTTGGAATTGGCAGAGTGGCCCTGGGTGGCAGTGGCAGGAGAGTCAGACTTGCTGGGCTTCCTAGGGACAGAGAGAGCAGGGATCAGATGAACACTGTCCAAACTGACCTCATCCGAGAAATAATTAGCTTTAGAGAAGGAAAATGAAAAATTGCCACTTCTCCCTCCTCCAAAAACTGGTGCTGTCCCAGAGGCAGTTTGGTCTCCAGAGGTGCTGCCAGCATCCATGGGTAGGCAGAGATGGATAAACTCTTAAGGACCAAGCAGAGGTTGGCATCATACCGACTTTGTGCCCCTCGACAGCAGGCAGGAGCCCTCACCTCTCCTTGTGCTTCTCCCTGTGCTTCTCAGCCACATCCTTGCCGTGCTTCAGCCCTTCACCAGGGTAGCTGGAAACATCCAGCCCCTTCTTCTTCTCCTTGTCTCCATCTTTGTCCTTCTCCTTCTTTCCATCTGAGTCCTTCTCTTTCTTCGTGGTGGTAGACTCTGGGGGAAGGATTTGGGTGTCACAGTCACAGCCCAAACCAGCACAGGGCACCTGCAGAGCTGCATCCTGGGATGGGGAATGATTGTGGAAATGCTCAGCCCTTTGTGGGGCACACACTGATTTACACCACTCTATTCCAGAGTGAAAACCAGCCCTTGAAAAATCCAAATCCATGTATCTGGGTTACAGGTTGTGGGAGCCAGGACTGATCCCGCTCCATTCCCCCAGAAAGCATTGGGGTTTGAGGTGTGGGGATGGCCCAGGGAGGACTGAGGCCTTCAGGGGTTCTTCCCCCAGCACCACTCACCCAGAAGCCGCTTCCAGTTTTTGATGAGGATTTTGGCTGAGGCCACGACCTCCTCATCTGAGCAGTGTTTCCGCACTGAGTTCACAGCCACTCCAATCCGTGTGGTCTGGGGGCACACACCAGGGACACATCCTTAGGGATGTGCTGGCTGGCACAGGGCACAGGATGAACTACCCCATGGGGTGTCCCCCCACCCAAACTGCCTCACCTGGAGCAGCTGGATGGTCATGGTGTAGCCGGTGAGGGATTTGAGCAGATCCAACGCCCCTTCCTGCAGCAGGGAGAAGCCACAGGAGCCCCTGAGGAGGCACCAGGCAGCACCAGGAAAGGCATGACAGGAGAACCCAAAGCAGCCCCGGGCTGCTCCCTGGGAATGCCTGACCCTTTGTGCCAACACATCGATAAAAAAGTCCCACACCCAAATCCTGCTGGACCATCCTGGCACCAGATCACATCTGCAGCTGGGTAGCAGGAGCTTTTCTTAAAACTTGGGAAAACCCCATCCACATGAAAAATCTGGGCTGGTAGGAGCTAGGGACAGCTGGGGGACACCCCAGTGTCCTCCACCCAGGGGTGTGAAGGTCCATGGGACAGCCCCAGCATTACATCCTGACCCCCTACTGTGGCAGCTGGGCTAAAGACAGTCCAGCATGGAGCCTTCCTCCTCCTCCCTCTCTTCCTCCTCCTCATCCTCAGTATTTTTAGAGCCCCAGCAGCAGACATCAGTTCTCGGGTAATGCCCCCCCACTGGGACCCAGCTTTATGGACTCCCACCTTGAGGGGCTGGATCAGACACCCCTGGTTTGATGGGTGTGGGGACATTCCTGTGCTCCAGCTGCATCCTGGCTCTGTCCCATCCCAAAGTGCAGCAGGAGAGGTGTGGAGCACGCCTGTCCCTCGACCCCTGGGTAATTTCTGGTAGCAAGCAGAACCATGGGATCTGGCATCCCAAAAAGCCACCAGCTCCAGGGAGACAGCAGTGCTGCTCCCCAGCCAGGAGCCTGCACCTTGTCAGGGCAAAGGCCAGTGGAAACGGTCAAATATTAACTCTGAGGGCTGGGCTTGGCACAGGTAACTGGCTCACCAGGATCCCCGGGATGGATTCTCACTTGGCACAAGGGCGCCAGGGCTGGATCGCAGCTTTCCCCAGCACACAACCACCAAAACCACCCAGGAAACAGCAACTGGAGCCCTCCCCTCCCTTTGCACACTTGGGCAACAGGCATGGCTGTGCTGGGGGCGTTGGGAGCGTTATGTCCCCCACCCCAGAGCTTTTCCTTGCTTGTATGTGACTCCCTGGCCCTGGCACCGATCAGGGGCTGGCGGACCGGCCGGGGGCCAAACACCTGTTGCCCACAGTCTGACACTGCTGAGCAGCGTTTGAGCTGCCACCCATGGGACAAACCCCTCCCTCATCCCCAAATCCCAATTTCTGGGGTGCAGGAGAGCCCCAAATTAAAGGCAAAATTAAATCCCCTGGGTGCTGATGACGATGTCCTAAGGCTCGGCTTGGGTGACATAGGCAGCACCCCTTAAACCCACTCAGCCCCTCCAGGGACAACATGAGGGGTGTGAAGAGCAACCCCCCCCTTTTCCCAAGCCATGCAACAACAGTCAAACATGCATGTAAATAAGCATGTGTGTAAATACGCACATGTGCAAATACATACGTGTGTAAACATGCACACATGCCCGGAGGAGCTCAGCCACCTTACCGTGCTCTTCCTGGCCACCATTTTATCCAATTTCTTGGCAATCCGGACCAGCTCCTCAGCGGGCCCCATGCCGGGGACTCCAGCAGAGCAGGACGGTGGCTGCGGGCAGAGCTGGGCACTGCTGGCATGGGGGGTCCTGGGCAGGCGGGTGGGAGGGAGCAGAGAGGAGGGGAAAAGGGGGAAAGAGAAGGGAAGGGAAAGGAGAGAAAGCACAAGGGAGGTGGGGCTGTCCCGGCCAGTTATAAACTCCTGCCAGGAAAGCGAAATAGCACGGGGGAGGGCTAAATATAGCCGAGAGCCACGCTTGCAGGAGCGGGGGAGGTGCGCGTCGGGGCGCTCCGGGACACGCGGCTGCAGCGGCCACGGGAGCCCGGCGAGCCCAGCCCAGGGCCCGGGATGGAGCGATGCCATCGGGATGGCTTAGAATCCCGGGGGGCACGGGTACAGTGCAGTGTGCCCCAAGCGCTGTTCTTCCCAAAGTTGCTGTCCTGCAGCAGCAAGACCCCTCTAGGGGAATAATCTTTATACTCCATGTATTGGAATGTTCCGATGTATGTGGAATTCCGGTGTATAGGAATAGTTCTTATACTGGAGTACTCCACATATTGGAGTATTTTGGTACTGAGAATACCCCATCCCTGGAAATGTCCAAGGTCAGGTTGGACAGGCTTGGAGAAACCTGGTCTAGTGGAAGGTGTCCCCACTACGGCAGGGGATCGAAGGAAGGATCTTTAAGGCTCCTTCCAGCATTCCATGATTGTGCCATGACAAATGACATGCCAGCGTGTCCTGCAGCCTTTGAAGCACAGCAGAGCCCTGCTGGCTGATGGGGTGCCTGCCTGGGGTGGGAGCCAGGAGCCCCTCAGGCCTGGCTGGATGGGCAGCAATGGGACACAGGCCATTGGGGGGTGTAGGTGACAACCTTGCCATCCTTGCTTGTCCCTGATCCAGCACCCAAAAGAGGTGCTGTAGGACAAGCACCCTGCTCTGGATCCATCTCAGCATACCAGGAAGGTGCCCATGGACCAGCCCAGCCCCACAGGGCTGCCCCAAGGGTGATCACAGATGCCAGGGACTGGGAGCCTTGGGGACATAAGCAGTAGCATCACCACGCTGCAGACTGCCAGGGCAGGGGGTGTGCCCCACACACACTCCCGGGTGCTTAAAAAAATGATGGTTTATTATAAATTGGAGACAGAAAACCTTAAAAAAAGTACTTTTTTGAGATGAAACATTTGACACAGATATGAGAAAAGGTAAATTGAGGGGATAACGAGGCAGGTGGGTCACAAAGGACACTGGTACAGGGGTATGTTGATCCTAGAAAAAGCTGCAAAAGCCCCTCTGAGAGCCCCCCACCAGTGCCAGGGCGGCGATCCTGCACCCACCCCAGATGAGGGACATGGGGCAGGGGCTCTCTGGTACCACCTGAAACAACCACCTCCCTCCAAATCAGGGAATGGCATTTTGATACCAGTTTTGGAGAAGCTTTGGAGCATCCCCAAGTCCCACCAGTCCAGGCAGCTCCTGAAAGCCAGGTTGGGGGATGGACATCCCCCCCCCGCCTCCTATTTCTTGCCCATCCCAAAGGCTTCACAGTTGGGGTACAGAAGGAGACTGGAGGTCCATGGCTGCCCCCAGGATGAGGAGGAGGCTTCATGACTACCTGGCAGAGGGTGGGAGACACCGAAGACAGCTCCCCCATCCCTGATTCCTTGCAGAGAAGGAAGAAGAAAACCCAGGGGATGGGCAGAGTCCACAGGAAGGACAGAAGAGCAGCAGGAGCAGGGGCTGGCACAGGACCCTGAGCTCACTAGCACAGCGAGCATGTCTGTTCTCTGTCCCTCAGCTCCCCACTGCCACCATCCATGGATGGTATTCCCAATGCAGGGGGTCTCTGGGCACCCTTGGAGGGCAGTGGTCCCATGCCAGGATCCTGGGCACATGTCCCTTGTGGCATGGCTCTACCAAGCCCCCAGCAGGGAGCTGCCTCTAGTCCCAGCCAATGGGACAGTGACAAATGGGCCACCCCCACCCGGTCAGTCTTGCAAGAGGTGGACAAAGCTGGCAGGGAAGACTCCGGTGCGGGAGCCATCGCCCTCGATGAAGCCGACCTGGGGGTGCAGAAAGAGGGTTCAGGAGGGCAGGAGTCTTATCTCGAGGTATCAGCCCCAAAACTTCTCCCCTGCCCAATTCCAACAAGGGTTTAGAGAGGTGAAGCTGTGGTGACACATCAGTGGAGCCCTCCCCAGCCGTCCTCCGTGCACACATGGGGCAGGAGTCCCCCATCCAAGTCCCCCCAGAATAACTCAGCCTCCTTCAGAAGAGGAGGGGGAAAAGGACCAGGATTTGGATCCCAGCACCTGTCCATGCCATGATGACTCACCCAAATCTGCTCGTCCTCTTCCCGAGTCACCACGATGACCTCCCCCTTGGAGAAGGTCAGATCTCGTGCCTTGTCGCCCTTGCAGTCAGCCACTGCTTTCACCCGCTTCTGCCTCCCCTTGGCCTGAAATGGGATGAAGAGGAGGTGACAGAATCCCCCGAGGCCCCCCAAAAGGCAGCAACAAGGATATGACCCCCTGATCATTCCATCTGCCACCCCAGGATAAGAGGAGCTGGGATGCTTGGGGATATAGAGAGGAGGATTTGCACCTACCGGAGCAAATCTCCTGGGCATGGGCACAGGGGGCACCTTGCTGAGAGCGAGGTCCTCGGGGCCACCAGGGCTCTGGGGGGACCCGGCCAACCCCACTTTGCCCACCACGCCGCTGATGCGCCGGTAGGAGCGGGTGCTCTCTGAGCTGTGGGTGACATCGGGAACAGTGTCACCCCCACCTCTGCTGCTGCCTTCCTCCTCCCTGTCCTCCTTCCTGCAAGGTCTCAGGGGGGTCAGGGCTTCCTCCATGCGACCTGGATCCCACCCACCACCCCCTGGATGCTGATGGAAAGGGTCCCCAGCACCCAAATTCCCTCAAATGAGCCTATCCCACCACATTTTCCCAAGAGAGAAAAAATATATATGATAACTTGCAGAGGATCTTGGTGTCCTCCCAAATAATCTGCGTCATTATCTCCAAGGACAACCCAGCATCCCCACAGCTGTCCTTGTCTCCTCCTGCATCCCAGGGTCACCATCAACTTCTTTGGAGACCCCAGAGGGTGGGGACCCCTTTGCTCCACAGGGACTCCCCATGCCTGTGGGGGGTGGCAGGGGTTGAAGCCGACCCATCAGCACCATGCAATGGCCCCCCAACACCAAGTGCAATCCCTCTCTGGAGCAGGATCCCTACCTGAACTTGACAGGGGGGATGTCGAGGGCTGTGTTGCCTGGCAGGGGCTGCCCGGGTGGGGGACTCAGCTCTGGCCCCCGCCGACTGCTGCTGGTGTCTGTCTCAGAGCGTGTCTCCCAGTACGCTGCCCGCTGGCTCTCAGTGGGGCTGCAGGTGCTGGGGGTGCCATCCAGGGCACCCGTGCTGCTGGCACAAGGCAGGCTGCGTGGTGCCAGTGCCTCTGCTGCCCCAGAGAAGTGGGGCTCTGATGCCTGCCGGGGCAGTTCAGGGCGCTCTGGGGGAACATACACAATGGGGACAATAAACCTGGTGTCTGGGAAAAGGCACAGCCCCACCATGATGACCCCCAACTCTGACTCACCGGTGGGGCTGTGGCCAGGTTTGGGGCGAGAGTTGCCCCGTGTAGGGTTTTTGAGGGGCAGTGGTGGGGGGATCTCCTCGCTGTGGGTCTGGCGGGGCGCAGGGCGTGAGGGCACCAGGATGCTCTCATAGGTCTTGTTGGTGATGTCCATCCCCATGCAGCTCCAGCGGGTCTGGGGGCAGGCGGGCAGAGGGCTGGTGGCCAGTGGTGATGTGCCCTTGAAGGAGCGCTGGAGGGGGCTCACCTGGGAGTAAACACACAGCTCCAGGGATGTCCCACTGCCACCAGCCCCCCAAAAGGGTCTGCACTCTCCCAGCCCCCTCACTGGGGATGTGGAAGCCCCCCAGCACCATCCCACAGGTACCTTCTCCTCCAGCTCATCCTCGCTGTCATAGGGGAACTCTGATGGGGGCTCCCAGTCATAGTCCACATGGATTTGCAGGGAGAGCTTCCCTGCTTGCGCCTGCTCCAGCTGCCAGAGGGATGGGGCAGGTCAGGGGGATCTCAGGATGGGGCAGCCCCATAGGGCACTGGAAGGACACATCCCAGAAGCCCCTCACCTTCATGCCAGCCCTCCTCAGGGTGCTTTGGTCCCCTCTCCCCACGCTGAGATTCTCCCCCATTCCTTCATCCCACCTACCAGCTCCTCACACTCGCTGTGCTTCAGCCTCCTCGCCACGTCCAGAGCCGTCTCGCCCGCCGCGTTCACTGCCCAAGGGACAAAAGGGGGAAAAATCCAGGTTTCAGCCTTACCATCCCACCAAAGAACCTCAAAGCCCCTATCCCAACCTCATACCTATGGTGAAAGCAGCTTTGCCCTTCAGAAGCAGCTTGAGGCAGTTGGGCTGGTTGTAGAGTGCACCATAGTGCAAGGCTGTGTTCCCGTCCTGTGTCACCCGGTCCAGCGTTCCCCTGTGCAGGGCCAACAGCAGGAATGTCAAGGCTCAAGAACACACAAGAATTCTATACATTCTTCCCGTGAGGGAGAATGGCAGGGAACACTGGGAGCACTTGGGGACAGACCCATTCTGGATGATGAAGTCCACCAAGGGAAGGGATGATCTGTCGGCATGGCGCACGGCCATGTGCAGTGCCAGCTCGCCTGCATCCTGCCAAGAGATGGGAGGGAGAGATGACCCTGAGAATGCTCATCTTCCTCAGGAAGAAGGGAAGTGCTGGATTCAAGAATGCTCATCTTTCTTCCCCCCCGAATGGAGGGAAAAGGAGTGCTGGACACATGTATGGTCATCTCTCCCAAGATATGGAAGGGAAAGGAGAGCTGAACCCAAGGATTCTACATCTCCCAAGATATGGAAGAGAGAGGAGAGCTGGCCTCAACAATGCTTCATCTTCTACGAGTAGGAGAGAAGAAAGCTGGACCTGAGGATGCTTTTCTTCCCACCAGCACATCCCTGCCCAAAGCCCAGGCAAACCCTGCGCACAGGCACCCAGAGAGGGAAAATCCATTCCCTGTCATGTGCAGGGCTCACCTGACCCTCAGGGCTGGCCAGGGGCTTGGTCAGGTCATGCCCCTTGGCAAAGGCCTGGAGAAGGGCCAAGAGGTCACGGGATCGAATGGCTTCCCAGAGGCTGTGGGGGTTGTCCCAGCCACTCTTCTGCACGTAGCGTCGCTCCATGTACTTGGCCATGATGTATTCCTTGCGTGCAGCCCTGCCAGAAGGGGGGCTTGGATAGGCATGGAGCTGGGGGGTGCAGCCCTGTGCTCCTGCCTCCTCCTCAAGCCACAGGATGAAGGGTAAACCTCCAAAGAGGTGCAGATCCCCACCACAATCCAGCAGTGCCACCAGGATGCCTCATCCCATGGCTGTCTTAGAGCCTATGGGAGTGGCAGCATGGGGACAAGGACATGACACACATCATACACTTCAATTCCTCCTCCTCCTCTTCTTCCCAGCACAACCAAGTCCTTAACTCACATATCACTGCTGGCCAAGGGCTTGGGACAGTCCTGTGTGGGTAGCGTGGCCTCCATGATCTCATTGAAGCGAGTGTTCCCGATGCTAACAGCCAGCTAGGGAGAGAGAACAGAGGGACATGAGCCCTCCTGGCCACACTCACCCTGCTCATCCCAGAGAGAAGGGATCCATTGGATCCACCCAGGACTTTCCCAGAGCAGCATGTCTGCCAGGATGATGCTCTCTTATGGCAAGGGAAATCTGTTTTAGGAGGGAGAAAACCCTGGGGAGCTGCCAGCAGCTCCATGCACAGCAAATGGCTTTGCAGAGCCTCCCTCGCCCAGATCACTGTGCTGGGGAAACTGAGGCAAGTTTGCAAGCCCTGGAGCAAACTGGAGACAGATGGGATGGAGAAGAAGGAATGAACCCTGTGTCCCAGGAGGTTTGGGAGGCACACAGGGTGATTCCCAGAAGCCAGGAGACCTCCAGACTCAGGGAGCAGCTTACCAGCAGCTCAGAGGTGCTGAGAACATCTAGAGTGAGGGACTGGATCCGGGAATAATGCACACCCAGCTCCCGATGGATACCAGAGCACTCGATGCACGTCAGGATGCCAAGGTTGGTAGAGAGCCACGTGGGATCTGCAGTGGGAGTGGTGGGGGGACCTCAGCACCACAGCCAGCCCCCCAAGATGCTGTGACCCCCATGACAGCTGACCCACACCCAGGGCAGGGGGACACCCTGACATACCTGAGGCACCACAGTCACAACACTGCTTGTTTCCTGGCATGTTCTTCACCTCACTGATGACCAACCTGGTGAGCTCCTGCAGGCCGCCGTCCACCCCGGTGCCTGCTGCCGCCCCGACCCCGACCCCATCCCCCTTGAAGGCATGGCTCAGGGCTTCATCCTTGCTGTTCTGCAGCACTGAGACCCACCTGGGCAGGAGGGAGGAGGAAGAGGAGGATGGGGAAGGCAGAGCAGGATCTGGCATGTCAAGGAGGGGGGATGAGCTGTGGCACTTACACAACACACTCCTGCTCATCCTCTGCTTGGAAGTGATACGTCCTGTTGTCTGAAGGGATGGAGAGAGGGGAGAGACAGTGAAAGGGGAGAAGTTTGGTCTGCAACATCCCTTGAATTGTTCAAGGCCAGCTTGGACAGGGCTTGAAGCAATCTGGTCTAATGGAAGGTGTCCCTGACCATGGTGGGAAGTGGAACAAGACAATCTTTAAGGTTGCTTCCAACCCAAACCATTCTAGGATTCTATGATCTAGGGATGCCCAGCACAGCAGGAATCAGCTGAAATCTCTTCAAAGGAGCTGCTTAATTACAAATTAAATCCCTGCACATTACTCTTCCATCACCTGAGCCTTGTCATACCCTCTTTTTGTCTCAGCTTTCTAGATCTCCTTGGAGAGATCAGTCCTTCCTCTGCAAAGACAGTCAGGAAGACACCCAAAGCCAGATTAAAAGCATTTCAAGAGGGTGCAAAGGTATTTCAGAGGGAAAACCCACTCCAAAAAGTGCAGTCCCACCACAGCTTCCACCTCCAGGTCAAATACCTCACCACAGCACCTCACCCCAGGCACTCACGTGTCACCAGGTCAAAGCATTTCTTCTCCTCAGCATGGGGCCGCACCTGGCAGGTGAGGAGGTTCAGCTTCACTGGGGGACGGTTTATCTGCAGGGTGAGAGGACCGAGGTGGATTAAAGGAGCAGGAAGGGATGGCATGGGCATCACCAAAGGATAGGCATTGCCATCTCCAATGGCAACTGTGGTGGTACAACCACCACCTCAGATGGTTTCTCTTGAAGTACCCATGCAAATCAGACCCAATTGGGACATCCCATCTCTTCCCCTAAGACCCTGTCGGATCCATTTTAGAAGAACAGGAACACTTTACAGATCCAAGATGTCTCTCTGTCCCTGCTGTAGTTTCCAGCCTCCAATGCCAGGGGACATCCCTTCCCTCCCAACCAGCCACATCTCCTCTGGGCTTGTCTGGACCCTCATCGTCCATCTCACTGCCCCAACCAAGCCCACCCTCCTCTCCCATGGACCCCTATCAGGCATGGGGGACCTTCTTTACACCATCCAGTCCCATCCTGTATTGAATTCTAAGCCAGGCAGATTTGTGACCAGTTTGGGCAAAACTAAACCTGAAATCCAATGGATACCAAGTCCCAAAGGGTGCACAAAGAAAGGTCAGGGCTGCAGCCTCCCCGCTCCCCACCGTGCTGTGGGAGATGGTCAGGCAGCCATACTTCACTCCACATTTCCTCTTCTGCCACACTTTGCGGATCCTGAGAAGGAGGAAGAGGAGGAGTGAGGATTGCACAGCTGCAATCACCCACATCCACATCCCAAACCAGCCAGGGAAGCCCTCAGCAGAGGCCTCATGGCGTTCTGGACATGGGGTTTTGCTTTCTCTAACTGACAGAGCACTAAATGTCCTGTGAGCAGGATTCCAGCTCTGAGGCCTCCCATGAGCATTGACAACATTGGGATGAAGCTGAGAGCTCTCCAGGATAACCCTCATCCTCACCCATCACTCTTCTTGTACAGGAACCCTGACTTCTCTGTGCCGTACTGCTTGTTGCCTTGGTGCTGGTGGATACTGTAGCCACTGCCAGAGTTCTTCCTGCTCAAATTTTCCTGAAAAAGACAATTAAAAAGCAAAGTGAGAGGCACAGAGACAGTTGCTGCCCCAAGTGACCTTGTGCTTACGTGGGTGCAGTGTGCCCAGCAGGATGCCAGACACCCCCATGCCCTCCCAGCATCCAAACATCTCCAAATCCCTGCAGAGGTTAACCCAGATACCCTCTCCCTTCTGCTCCCCATCTCCAAACTAACCCTAGGGGACCCTCCTGATGCTCCTTCTCAGCTCCACCCTGCCCCTCCTGGGGGTCTCACCTCCTTGTTCTCCAGCTGCAGGACGTTGCGGAGGGAGTCGCGGGTCTGCGTGAGCTGCTTCACCTCCTCCTCCTGTGCTTGGTGGAGCTGGAAAGGGAGCAGCTGCCCTCACTACTGCGCTGAGCACAGGGGTTCTCAGGGGCTGGCACAGGGACAGGGGGGTGGCATCCTGGAAGACATGTCTGAGGGGCATTGGATGGCAGTGGGAAGGTCTTACCGCGTGGAGGGACACAGCGAGCTTCTCAATGAAGGGGTAGAGGTTCTGGGCAGCCTTCCAGCCATCTTGGAAGAAACTAGGTGTTTGTTGAGGGTGATTAAGATGCAGAGAGGGGAGATGGAGGGAAAAAAGAGGGTTTTTAGAGAAAATGTGGCAGGAGATTGTGGTGATCCCCTCCCTGGAAAGCTGCACTTGCTTTGGGGCTCTCTGGCTATGGGGAGCTGGAGAGAGCCTGGAAAAGGCCAAGCCCAGCCCATGGGGTCTGGATACCCCAAATATCTGGGGAGTTTGGGATGCAGGATTGGCCTCTTGCTCAATCCCAGCTCAGCTCACTGGGGAGAAGTGCTGCCAAAAGCCACAATCTGGGGGGTCCCTGGGTCACAGTCCCAAAGACATGCTTTTAACCAGAGTGACTGTCTCAGCCTGCCTCAGTTTCCCCACTGGAGAGCTGGAGGAGATGACGACTCCCACACACTGCTATTCCAGCCTCATGGAGCAATGGGAAAGGCAAGGGGCTGGTGATCCTCACTCCAAACACCCTCGTTACAAGCCCCATGGCTAATGCCAGAGCTGCTCAGCTGAGCTCATCCCTGGAAATCTTTCCAGAAACCAAATCATCAGATGTATCTCAAGCCAATGTCCCTCCCCCAGCCCCATGGACACATTTACAGCTCCTCAAGCCAACAAAGCACATTTCAATTCCCCAGAGAAAACCGGAGAGTGATGGGCTCTGCCAGTATCTCCACCAACAGCTTTATGGATCTGGGATGAGAGTAGAAGACCCCAGACCCCCCTGGGACCACCCAAGGGTGACAACCAGCCCCAGGGATGAACCATCCTGACTGAGGTGGCACCTACTTGTGCTGAGCGTGGAAAAACTTGATGAGGCTCTGCAGGAAATCTGGTCCCTGCTTCATCTGAGACTCACTGGCTTTTAGCAGGTACTGGAGGGGGAGAAGACACCTGGTTAGGTGACAGAGACAAGGACCAGTTGAAAATATCCCAGAGGAAAGAGCAAGAGCCTGCCCAACCCTTGCTTCCCTTCCCAGCACAGAGAGGAAGGTTAAAACACTGGCTGGGTTTCAAGAAGTCAAGTCATGATGTTGGATTTGAAGGCAGCTCGCTGGGGACCACCCTCAAAAAACCTGGCTCTGGAAGTCCTCCAAGACCTGGAAAGTTCAAGGACTGAGGCAGGCCTCCAGGGTTTCCAGCCAAGCATGCTCCTTCTGCTGCTCATTACTTCTGGAGTTAATAAATAACCGAAACTCCAAGGGAGCTTGTGAAGGAAAAAAAAAAAAACTGCAACAAAAGAGGCCAAATGTTTTTTAAGACATGGCCCTTTCATTCCCAAAAAATCAGATTCCAAGAAGCGAGCACCTGCAGCACACCAGCACCGGAGGTCTGCTGAGATGCCCCGTGGGATGGGGAATTTCAGCTTTATGCATCAAACCCATCCATCAGCTGCAGGCAGGGAAGGGAAGACACAGCCTCGCTCACCCTAAGCAAAACAAGGAGGGGAAGAGATTTTCCCCCTGCAAGCTCCTCTCCAGCTGCTGGAATGGTATCAAGTGGGGAGCGAGGGAAGGGGGAAGCATCCTGAGCTCTGGGGGCTTTCCAAGGTGGAACAGAGCTCCTGGAATGGAGCCTTCCCATGCCCCAGGCACTCTGGACACCCTGAGGGGTCACTGGGCTGGGAAGAGTTGTTAAACTGCTCCGTGCAAGCTGGAGTCAATGTCAGGGAGCACGACTGTACCCCTGAACCATGTCCCACCCAGAAAAGGCCACACGTGCCTGGCTCCCATGGGATGTCCCTACCCTGCCACACACATCCCACAGTGACAGTGGCAGCAGAGTGTCCCAGCCAGCGCTGACCCATGAACAAAGGGATGCTCCCAGCACCCCTGGGCCCATGCCCAACTGCTCCCACAGCCCTGAGGGTGTGAGATGGCCCACGATGAGGAGACACAACCACCCCATGGGGTGAAACAGTACCCTGCCCACAGCCCAGGAAGTAGCAAAACCCACTTTCCTACAAACCCATGTGCATCACACGGCCCCCAGCTCCCCAGAAGAACTGTCCCCCCATTTCCAGGGCCAGCAGCAGCTCTCATGCATGCAGAAACACGGGTGCACATGCCCTGCTCCAGCTCCCACCTCTCCATGTGCTGTTATTTATCCCACAGTGGAGCTATTCAAGGGAGTGACTCATCTGGCTGGGTCCCAGCTCCGAGGCAGGCACAGCCTCCTCCCCACAATCCCTGCTCTTTACTGGGCGGGCACTGGGCACCACCGGGATCTGGCCCCAGGGAACATGGGAGACTTCTGTGACAACCCACTGAGGACTCGTTCCCTGCTGTGTCACCCTTGAGGTTTATGGGGCTGCTGAGTGTCTGGAGCCAGGACACCTGGGCTCCTCCTTGCTGTAGGGCTCTGAAATTGAGTCTCTGTCCTTCACCATGTCACCTGACCATGGACTGCAAGGATCCACAACTGCCAAGGATCTGGGGTCACTCATGACCCCCTCACCAAAGCCAGGAGCAGTTTTGAGGATAGGGAAAAACCACAAAGCCAGCCTTGGGTATGTCAGCCAAAAAGCTCACTTTTTACCCAAATGCCACCCAAAGAAGGGGTAGGAGCGGGGCTGGGGGAACACGGAAGGAACCCCCAGGCCATCATCATGGGGCACTATGGGTGCCATTGGGAGCTGCATCCCACAGAGACCTCAATATGGGGATGGGATGCAGCTCCAAATGGCAGCCATAGTGCCATGATGATGGCCTGGGGGTTCCTTCCATCCATAGTGCCCCATGATGATGGCCTGGGGGTTCCTTCCATCCATAGTGCCCCATGATGATGGCCTGGGGGTTCCTTCCGTGTTCCCCCAGCCCCGCTCCTACCCCTTCTTTGGGTAGGAAAAAAACCAGGGACCTCAATATGGGGATGGGATGGTGATCCCTGAGCTGGGATCATGCAGGGACACAACGGGATGGGGACAGACAAGGGTCCTCCACAGCACACAGGTGGGGCTGCTTTGGTGCTGAATGCTGGGACAGGCTCCAATGCCCTTACACAGCTTTGAGCAGAGCAGTCCCCCGTGTCCCCCTGGGACTCAGTTCCTGGGGGGAAACAGTCCTCGGTCCCCCAGCACAGCCCTCACCTCACACATGTGGAGCTGTAAGAGCCGCCGCTCCTTCTGCATGTCCTCAGCCACCTCTGTGGCTGCTGGCTCGGCCTGGATGACCCCAGCCAAGCGGGCCCGCTCCTTCTCCATCTTCCCCCTGTGGAATGGGATGGGGGTGGGTTGGGGACATCCCTGCTCTGAGGGGTGACCCATGTGGGAGGCTACGGTGGGGATGGGATCAGGAAAAACATCTGCAGGCCCTCTCCAGCCCCTCTCCCTTTCCCCTTTGGGAAAAGCTGGACCAGAACCCTCCCCATGACAAACTGGCACCATCAGTCCCCCGGCTCCACCCCAGGGACAAAACACCTTTGTGCAGAGTGGAATTACGTAAATTTTGCCAGAGGCAGCGTGTTCCTTACACTTTGGTCTCATAATCCTTCCAGGCCTTTTCAATCTGCTTCTTGGAATCCTGTGGCAAAGGAAAGAGAGGGTGGCAGCTGTCAGGGAAAGAGCCAGGGGCACTGAAGGGGCTGAGAGCCTTGCTCTGCATTGCTGCACCCCTTGGGTGTAGCTCTGCATTGCAGCACCCCTGGTAGGTGTCCTTACCAGGTCTTCACCCCTCATTTCTGTCATTCCCAACCCTCACTTCTCCCTTCCAGCCCCTGGGACTGGCTCCTTCCTTCTCCTGGCCACAGGCATGAGCTGAGTCTCTATCAGGGGTCTCACTGCAGAATGTTGCCAAATGGGTGACCCTGGGGACTCACCAGGCGGCCATCCTTCAGCTGCCCCTTCAACAGGCTGTCCAGGGGGAAGGACACGATGTTATTCAGGTTCTGCACCTGTAGAAGGTAGAGATAGGGTCACTCCGTGGTGGGGGAAGTCAGGAAGCTGGAGCTCCAGGTCCTTCTCAGTGCCAGGGACCTCCCCCCAACTCCATCACTGCCCCAGGAAGGGTTAAAGAGGCTGGAAGTAGGGCTGAATCCAGGCTCCTGGCAGAGGGCAGGCTGGGGCTTGTTGGAGCTGGCTGCAAGATGTCTGACAAATGTGGCCCTTCCCACAAACCACATCAGCACCACAGCTGCCAAAAAGAAAGCTGTCTCCCCCCACCAACACTTCGTCCCTCTCCCCATCCCTGTCCCCAGCACCCAGCGACACAAACAGCCCCTCCATGGTACTGTGATACAGAGAGCTCACTCATGTCAGAGGGGCTTCCCAAAATGTCTCCCTTTGCTGGGGTTTGGGGACAGCAATGCAGCCACCATCACCCTACCAGCGTTGTGCAGGGATCTGTGGGGTGGGGACGTGGGACCCCACTGCTGTCCTGGCATCCCTCCGTGCACCCCGTTTTAGAGCTGTGAGAGCAGCTCCAGCACCCACATGGGACCTCCCCAGTGCATGCATTTCTTTTAAAGGGTTTTAGTCCTCTGCAGCACCTGGGAAAAAACCAAGCCCCAGGGAACAGGACATCTCCAAACCAGGGGTAACGGGAGAGCACCAGGGAGACTCTAGGAGGGAAACACAGCTTTTTGGATCTGGCTGAGGGTCAGAACCTCACTCAGCAGCATGAGGGGCAGGAGGTGGGGACCCTCAGAACTGATCCAACTCCTCCATCAGGACAGTTCTGCAGAGCCCTACTGGAGCACAGGAGTCCAGCAGGCTGTGACAGCCAGGATGGGGAAGGGGAGGAGCAGGGAGGCCCAGATTGGGGTAACTGGGAGAGGAAGATGCCAAAAATCTGAAATTCTTGCTGGGGGAAGGGCAGCAGAAATCAATTTCCTCCTTAAGCAGAGCCAGGGGCCAAAAACATCCTTTGGAGAGGGGGATTTGAAAGTGAAAAAAGAGGGGGCCACACGGGACCAGTCAGGGATTTGCTGCTGGGCATGCACGGACCCAGCTCCATTCAGGAGCTGAGTTTTCCATCAGAGCCATTCGTGGCTCAGCTCACAGCTGCCTCTGCCTGCTCCCCATGGCCCCACTGTGCAGCCCAGCGTGGCTTTGATTTACTCTTGGCAAGCGAGATCAGAGATGCAATTGATGTGAGAAAAAAACAGAAAGCAAGAAAAAATGAAAAAATGAAAATAGCAGCCCCAGCTTCCCATCAGATCCCAGTGTCAATGGCCCCAGGGAGCTGGGAGTGAGCTATAAATCTACTAATAGGGTTATCAGATGGTGTGAGAGCACTGGGAATGTGTCCCTGAACCCAGGGCAGGAGGTAGGGATTGCTGCACGTGGTGGAGGGCAGCTAAACTGGAAGGAGAGGAGCTGCAGTGCTTGGTGGGGGATTCCAAATCCCAGTGGATCTGGGACAGCGTACCAGGTTTTTGAAGAGTGCAGTGACCTCGCGGGTGAAGACAGCCAGGTTGAGGAAACCCGTGGAGAGCTCGTGGTTGTTCTGGGAGAGGTGGTTGTTGCCAAAGTTCTCCAGGGCCTCGCTATACTGCTCCTCATTTTCCACATGGGCTGTGTGGGGACACACCGGAGAGGGACATGGGGTGACCCTGCAGGACCTGACACATCACGGTCACAGCGTGAGGTCGTACCGTCTCTCCATCCCTTTGTAACAGAGCAGGGCTGATCCTGATGCAGGACAGCAGCAGTGTCCCAAAACAACCTCCCTAAGGCTCTCAATTTTCGTTTTTATACATATTTCAGACAGTTTTTGGCATCTAAGCACATTGCTAGGTCACATCATGAGGTCCCACCAGCAGGCAGCACCCACCTCCCCATCCCTCTGTAGCAAAGCTGGGCTGATCCTGCTGCAGGACAGCACTGGAATGTCCAAAACAATCTTCCTAAGGCTCTCCATTTCCCTTTCTGTATCATTTAAAGACAATTTCTGGCACCTTAGCCCAGCTGGCTGGCTGGTAGCACCCAAATAGCAAACAGCCCCAGGATCACCAGCACCCATCACCACCCTGCTGCCCCGTGTGACCATTGTTGGTAGAAGATGGGACTATCACAGCCCTCTCAAAGCCCAACTCACTGAGCCCAGAGATGTGAATGGCTTTCACATATTTCCTGATCCTCTGGAGCACAGCTTGGTCTCCATCCAGGCTCTGCAAAAGCAAAGAGAGAAAACAAATGGAGCTCGTTAGCCAAGCACGGCTGACACTCCCCCAGCCCAGCTGGCCCTTGGAAAGGCTGCAGCTCTGCTGTGCAGATGTGTTGGGGGGGGGTCCAAGCTCCCAGGCCTGGGAAAGGAGCTGGAGGCATTCTGGGGATGCTGGAGCCACAGTGTCCAGCCAGTCCTCTGCCAGGACTGTGGTCCCTGTGGCTTTGCTGCCAGGCACGGCTTTGGCTGGCCCCAGAGAGGAGGGTCTGAGCAAGACAGTAGCAGGAGGAGAGAGGCTCTTTGGATCCCAGCAGCTTCTATTAACCACAGAAAATGCCTCACTGTGTCTTGCAGGGACTGTTTCAATCAAGGAGGGGTTAAAGCATCATCGGCCCATCCCCATGGCTCAGAACCAGGCGTGATGTGTGAGGGTGCCCAGATCCCAACAGAGCCAAAGACAGGACCCACCTCCTGCTGATGGGGACCTAAATCCCATAACCCCTTGTGCCAGTTGTGTGCTAAACCACAACAAGGAGGAATGTGGCTTTCAAACCCCCCCCAGCTCATGCAGGGTTTTGCCCATGGTCCCCAACACCACGAGCCTCCTTGCATCCCCATGGGCCACATCCTGCTCTGGTTCAGAGCTCTTCCCATCCCCCCATCTCTTCCTACCTGTACAGCCCTGATTTGCCCACCGAGCACCACGGCAAATTCAGCCCCACCCAAGCACGATGACAAACTCAGCCCCACTCAACCCAACAGTAAGGGGCTGTGGTGCTCCCAGCCTGAGGATCTGAACACACGCCAGCCCCAGCATCAAGAAAGGGTTAAGGGTGGCTTGGCTGCAGGTACCAGAGCCATGATAACAGGCTGGAAATATTTAGAGGGCGTGAACAGCAGAAAGGGCAGGGAAGAAACCTCGGAGGAATTGCAATAAAGAGACTCTCTGCTTGAGCTCCGTCGAAGGTTTTCAGGCTGATGTCAAGGCTGGTTTCCTGACAGCAGGGTCAGCCTGGCTTCAGCACTGTGCTCCTCCTTGGATGAGATGCTGCCAGGATGAACTGGCTGGGAGGGGACTGGGGCTGAGGTGGGAGCCAAACCCCCTGCTCAGGGGAGTCTTGCAATGCATCTACAGTGGGGAGAATGGAGGAGTGCACCAAAGCCCCCCATGGCACTTCTCTGTGCCAAATCCAGGTGCACCAAACTCTCCAGAGCAGAGATATTCCCTGCCTCTGGGGGAAGCCAGGGCTGGATGTTTGGATGCTCCAGGCTTGCAAACCTTGGCAGAGTCTTGGGAAGGGGAAACTGAGGCAGCATGAGATGCTTTGAAAGCATCACTGGGCAAGTGTGGGAAAAAGCTCCTTCAAGTGTCCAGGACAGAGCAGCTCATCCTGGTGCCAGGCCACAGGATGCAGAATGCAGAGCTGGTGCAGAGCAGGGATGATCCAGGGAAGGACACAAGGGCTTTCAGGAAGGGGCCCATGAGTCGACCAGTGGGCACAGGGCAAGCAGAGACAAGTATTTGGGGGGTAAATGCAGAGGGAATTGCTGTACTGTGCTGCATCCCTGATATACCAGGCTGGCTGTCGGGAATTTGGGTCTTGGCTGCTCAGGAGCAGAGGGGCAGAGATGTCTGAAGCCCCCGGTGGCACCCACCATCCCCCAGGCCCAGCTCAGGGGGCAGCTGAGGACATTGGCACAACAGGGACAGGAGCAGGAGGAATTCCCCATGGGATGGAGGAAGGGATGAATGCACACCTGCACCACAGCTAGCCAGACTCGCAGCCTGGGCATCCCAGGCAGAATGCTCAATGAAGGCCATTCTTCTACCTCCCCTGCTGCTGCCAGCTCGTGCTACCCAGCGAAGGAGCCACCACAGGGGCCAGAGCCAGGGTGCCAAGCTGCCAGGCTGGGAGCAAGATGTGGCACTGCCCTGGGTGACAGGGTGAGCTGGGAGCTCATCTTCCAGCAGCCTCTGCCATGTCACCCTTCCCCAGCCCAGAGGTGCCCAGTCCCCTCTGACATGCGAGGATCACGCACCCCCCTCTCCTCTCACAGCACCCATCATCAAACACCAAGATCTGACCTTCCAAGCCCACTCCAGAGACTTCAGGTTCTGTCTCTGCAGCAGCCCCAAGGATCCTGAAGTCACATAAACCCCCTGGGAAGGGAGAGCCCTCTTTAATCTCAGGAGGTAAACTGAGGCACAAAGTAGCTCCAGCCAACATCAGGATGTTTCCTCAATGTTGAGCAGCAACTTCCAGTCCTCTCCCTGCTTGCTCCTGCCAAATTTGGGACCTGCTCCCACCTTGGGTGCGTGTGGCCATGCTCCAGGGTCCTGATGGGATACAGTCATCCCTTCCCACCCAGCACTCACTGGACTGCTGCTAGGAAGACGAGCATCCTTTGCTCCCTCCTGCTCACCAAGCCACCACCCAGGATGTGGGGTGGTGACAGGAAAGACCACGGCTCGGTTTGGTCACAGAGTGTCTCTCCCACATCCCAGTGATCCCCAAATCCACCACTGATTATTCCCCCTGCCTCATGCTATCAACCCGTTGGGGCTCCAAGGATACCATGGAGCTGGTTTGGTTGGATTTCCCTCCTACCCTTGTGCTGGCACATGAGGATGCCAAAGGTCTGGCAGTGGTTTGGCCCCCTCCCCAGAGCCTCCAGTGGGATAGGGGGTTCAGCCCTGTGGCCTCCATGGCACAATAAACAGTAGTCATGATTCCCAGCTATGTCTCATGCTTGCTGGAGCTTTACAATCCCAGAGACCCCCTGTCATACCCAAGGGACACATCAATCCCCATCCCTGTGTCCCTTAACCACCTGCCTCTCCAAGCAGCCAAACAAAATTCCTGCTGCTCCCTCCTGGCTGGAGCTGCCTCCCCCTTCCCGACGGGGAGGAAGATCCATGGCAGTGACCAGCATGTGCTGATGGGGACCAAGATGCTCCATGGTGTGCTCCTGGATTTCCAGGCCCAGGACACCCATCCCACTGCCCCTAGGTACCCCAGCAGCCCTGGCACCTGGGTCCCCCCACTCTCTGCCAGCCCTGGCTCTCCTTCAAAGCCATTTCTTAGCTAAGAGAAGTTGGCAAAGGCCACAGGACCAGCTGGAAACTGCCTTTATTCCAGGCGTGAGAAGAGGGATTAAGGCACCCCACCACTTTTGCCCTTCCCACAAAAGCTGCCGAGGATTTTGGGGAGAGGCTAAAAATACTCCCCATCAAGGAGGAGACACCCCCCCCCCCAGGGACACCACATCCCATCGGGACTGGTTCCAGCACAACAGTGGATGGAAACGTGGGGCTGATTCTCTGGGGACACGTCCTGGGCCCTGGGACAGGGGTGGTGTGCTGGTCCCAGTGGGAAAGAGGGATGCCCTGGCCCCGGGGAGGGACGCCTTGATCTCCGGGAGGGGCAGGTGGGGATGCCATGGCCCTAGAAATAGGGCGCCCTGGCTTCGGGGTCAGGGCAGGGTATGTCCTGGCCGCGGGGGGCACCTGGAGCTTTAAAGAAGCCTTTGCCCATTTCTACAGGCTTAGCCCCTCCATAAAACCACGCTGAAGCTGCTCAGAAGATGCAAACGCCCCTCCACCCCCACCCCAGGGTCCCAAACCACCCATTTAGGATGACCAGCGCAGTCTCAGGGTAAAAGGGTGGGCCTCAAAAACCAGAGGGAGGCACAAGCATCAAGGGACTGGCACGCATTGATGCTGAGGTGCTCCCAGGAGGGATGCGGGGGATGTTCCCAACTTGGATGCACAGCCTGAACCCCCGACCACCTCCCCGCCGCGGCCCCGCTCACCTCCTCCAGAGCCCCCACGGCCGCCCGGCACTTCTGCATCTTGGAAGCGAAGGCGGCGGCCGGGGAGCTGAGATCCTCGCCGGTCACGGCCAAGAACTCGGCCACGCTGAGCTGCTCGGGCATGGTGCGGGGGGCCGCGGGGGCAGCGGCGGCAGGGGGAGCGCGGGGGTGCCGGCTCAGCCCGGGTCAGCGCCCCGCACCGGGAGCCCCGCGCCACCGGGAGCGTCTCCGACCCTCCCTCCGCCCGCTCCCGCCCCTCCGCCGTCACGCGGCGGCCCCGCCCGCCCGCACGTTAAAGGCGAAGAGCCGCAGTGCTCCCCAAGAAGCGCTCCCATGACCCCCCTTCCAGGATGTGGGGAGTGCAGGGTTCCCCATGCTGTGGTGGGACGAAGGGAAAACCCTGGGGGATCGTTGGATCTGCACCCCTAGCCCTGCCTCGGCACCTGGCACCCACCTTTTCCAGGCACCCCGCATCTCCCTAACCCCAATACCCACATTCCCCAGGCACCAGCACGCCCCTAACGCCAACAGCCACCTTTCCCAGGCACCCAGCACCCACCTTCCCCAAGCACTCAGGGACTCCAGCACCCACCTCAGCCCGGAACCCACCCAACCCCAGCACTCCAGGACCCACCGCTTCCAGGGACCCCAACCACCACCTCTCCCCAAGCACTCAGGGACTCAGCACCCACCTCAGCCCGGAACCCACCTCACCCCAGAGCTCAGTACCCACCGCTCCCAGGGACCCCAACCACCACCTCTCCCCATCTTGGCAGGAGATGGAAACACAATGATGGCTTAGAATTATGCCCAGTCCGCCCCAAACACCAGTTTAACTGGAGGTCACCCCCACCCTGCCCTTCCTAGGACCCCGAGGGGACAATCCTTGGACAGGACATAATTACTGGAGCCCTTGGCTTTTTGTCCCGCTGGAGACGACCTCTTTGCTCCCTCTGCCGTCCCCTCATTCGTCCTGCCTTTAAATGGAATTTAGTGCACCATTCCTGCTTATTTGCTCTTCCCGGAGGACAGGGGAGCTTGGACACCCCAGGAGCAGGCAATGAGGTTGAACAGACACTGAGCAAATCCCACTGCAGGGCTGGGGCTGGTGAAAAATTGGAACCGAAAGGAGCAAACAGCTAGTTTGCTATGAGAGAGGCCAACATGGTGCAAGGGGGCTTTGCAGACCCCCCCTCATGCCCCTTGCATTCCTCACCCACGGTGGATCAGGGGGTGGCACTTTTACTGAGCCAGGAGTGGGGCTCAGTAAAACTCAGGTCTGTGCCTAACCAGGGCCAGCCTAAGCCCCCCTCTAACCCACTGTCACTGGGATGCTGAAGGGGACTGGGGTACAGGAAGAGCCATCACAAGCCTTGGGTGAACCACTACGCTTGAAAGATTCCACCCCTCAGGCACCGGCAAGCAGGGAAGCCCCCAGTTTGGGGTGTCCTCCCCCAGTTTGGGAGGACCCAGCATCTGCCGAGCTCCCGGGACATCTCCCTGCGCAGGGTTCCGGCAGACAGAGGGCTAAAAGGCTGCAGCCCAGGTAGGACTGGGGCACCAGGGATTTGGGATGAGAGCCTCTCAGCAGACAGGCATCCCCCGATGGTCCCGCTGCCCTCCGCCGCCCCGAGGGGTCCCTCCGGTCCCTCGGCTGGTGTGGCCCTGCCACCTCCTGGCTGGCCTGGGGACTGCGGGGGCAGGGGCAAGAGGCCCGGGGACACACCCTCCCCCCCTGCTGCAGGACACTCATCCCCACGGGCGATGCGGGCTCTGTGCCCCTCGCCAGGCTCCCCTGGCCCAGGGCTCTCCTCATCCTCCTCTTCCTCCGCACCGCCAGGCGATCTATGCAACGCCAACATGTGCCATCATCCCGGGTACGAGGCATCACCAGGTACCACCAGATGTCCCTGAATACCACCGGGTATCACTGGGTACCAATGAACGTCGGGTACCACCAGCCATCACTGGATACCACAAGACATCACTCCCACCCCCGTGTGGCACAGGACATCAGCTGGTACCACTGACCACCACTCTGCCATCAGCAGGGGTGGCATCCCCAGGTCACAGCACGACAGGTAACACGTGGGGAAGGACCTTATACAGACACAGCTCCTCCAGGATCTTGTTCTGCAGCCCCCAATTTGGGGTGCACAAGCCCATCCAGCCCCAAGATCCATAGGGAGCTGATCCCCAGCCCTGGGGCTTTTCCCACACTTCTGGTTGAAGAGGCTCTAGCTCAGGCAAAGGCTCATCCCAGCCAGATTTGGGCTGGAAATCACCAATCTGAGAAGATCAGACCTGTTCTCCTCACTCCAGCCAAAGCTTCATCTCAAACCCCTTCTTCACAAGTGCCTACAGAGCAGGCTAGCCAGTTAAAAAGCCCCAAACCAGGCTATTTTACCCTGAAAACAGGAGCAAAATCGGCCCAGCTCCTCCCTCCTCCCAAACCATTCCAGCATTTTGCTGCTTAGAGGAAAACAGTCCTTTATAACTCCAAAATTTTATTTTATTTCAACCCCTCCTGGGCAAAAAACATCAAGCACCACAAGTTTTTCTAGGCCAAAACACTCTCTCACCCACACCATCTCTGAGCCAATCTACAGAAGCATCAACAACCCAAGGAAGGACAACTTAAATACACCCACTGACAAATCTAACCCCTCCTGGCCCTGCCAGCCCCACACCAAAGGGGGGGGCAGATAAATACAGTGCAATAATTACAGATACTTCACAAGGAATGGCACAATTTAGAGCCCTATCCTACCCTGTGTCCCAGGGCTTGTCCCAAGTTGTTTCCCAAGCCCCTCTCTGCAAGAAACCGCTTCCTCTCCCCAGTACATTCCAGTTTTGATACTCCCAGTACCAGTAGCTCCAAGAGGCTGGAAGGGGCTGGTGTGGACTAGGACAGAGGGGCTGCAGCCCCTCAGGGAATGTGGCTCCGTGTCCTGGCCAGGGATTTGCCAGAGCCACATGAGCTTCATCCTTCCCTCACCCAAAGGTGACTTCAGCTTTGCTGCCTTAATGTTTTTCCAAAAATATTCCAGCCGTGGTGGGGGAAATGCCACTGGAAACAACCTGTTGTGACCATGAAGAACCAGTTTAACTGGAGAGCAATTGAAATTTCAACCCTGAAACACAACCCATTCTTGGCAAAGGTTCCTCTGCCACCCAGGGGTGCCCCTAACCCCTCTGGGGCACCTAAAGGCACTCCTAGTCCACCAGCATCCCCAGGGTGGTGGGGGGTTATGGTGGGAAGCATTGGTGCCCCATGGATTTATGGGGGGATGCTGGGATGGGTCCTGAATGGATCCCAGAGCCCTGTGAGGTGACAACCAACCCAGCAGAGTGCAGAGAAGCCACACTGGGCAAGCAACACAAGTCCCCCCTTTCCCCCCATCCTCAGAAAACCCAGCGCTCCCCAACACACCCCACTCTCTCCAGCCACCCCACACAGACCCCACGTGCTCAGGACACAAGTGGCTAGAGGGGACAAAGGCAATGGGGAGTGGGAGGACACTCAGTGCTTCAGCAGGTCCCCCAGGTCATACGTCTCAAAGAGGTCTGTGACACCCTCGTCCTCAAGCCCCCAGAGATAGTCATCCTGTTCCAGGGGGGGTGAGAAGGTGATGAAGGGTCCCAAGTCCAGGTGGGAGGGGGTGCAGGGCAGCTGGTCCTCTGTCTGCTGCAGAAGGTGGGCAGGGGAGCCCAGGAGCCCAGGCTCCACCTCCAGCAGTGAGCTGGATCCCCCCGGGATGGGGAGAGGTAGAGATGGGGGTGAGAGAGGAGTTCCTGTGCCTCCCCAGCTCTGGGAGATGGTGTGGGGTGGCTGTGTGGCTGAAGGGGAGCTGTTTGCCAGGGAAAGGGGTACGGGGCGGTCCTGTGGGGAGGTGGCAGCAGAGGGGACAGGGTGGTCCTTGATGGGGCTTTCATCCGTGATCTCCTCCGGGCAGAGGTACACCTCGACGGGGCCACTGGTGCTCTTCAGGTGGAGCTGGAAGTTCTCCTGGGAGGGCAGAGTAAGGCTCAGGGGGGCACCCAGAAGGTCACCCATATCCCACTCTACTACCCCCAACCCATGAGGCATCCAGCCAGGGCATTGCAACTCTTGAAGGACCAGCTCAGGGTCAAAAAGCCCCATGGAGACACCCCAAAACCCCCCAGGGTCATGCTGGGCTGTGTCCTTGGGACACCCCAGAGGAACCCATCGAGGGTGGCATAGGTCCAGCAGCACCAACACACACCTGGCTGAAGTCTGGCACCTCCAGCTGCGTCTCAGGGGGAGCTTTCACGGCAATCACCGTCTGCTCCTGGAAGCTGCTGATGGCACAGAGGTCCTGGTAAGTGACGTATGCCAGCGTGCACAGGAACGAGGTATAGGAAAAGGAGGAGCTGCAAGCAGGACACCAACCCCTGCATCCCTCCAAACACCCCCCAAGCCCAGGGGAATCCAAGCGGAGGAGAAGGGGCTCAGAGGGGTCCCCAAGACCCTGCCCTCCCTCCCACGTCCCGCAGCAAGGATATCTCTGGCTAGTCTCGTTGTCAGCCATCTGTCGGATCTGCAGGGCGCAGTCCTGCATGAGCTGGTCCAGCATCCTCTCTGTCCTAGCCAGTTCGGCCAGTTCCCCCCGCAGCATTTGCTGCTTCGCCATCATCGCTGTGTCCTCAAAGATCCCTGTCCCCCTGCCAATGGAGATGGCATCTGAACGATGGCACAGCACACCCTAGGTGTCCCCAAGCCACCTGTCCCCCACCCTGCCCTGTGTCCCATTTTCAGCTGCCCAGCACCACTTACATCCACTGGATGTGGTTCTTGGATTTCTTGCGGATGAGCTGGATGCCCTCTAGCACATTGGTGATGTCATAGATGCGGCGTTTCTGGACCTCCAGCACCTCAGCAGCCCGGTTCAGGTCCACAACACCCTCGGGAGACTCATTCAGCAAATGGATGAATTTTTTGGTGAGCAGCCCCAGTGAGGTGTCATAGCGAGTCTTCTCCCCGGGAGACTTGGGGGCTGTGGGGAAACAAGAGACCCCCCATCCTCTTCTTAGTTTGGGAAGTGAGATGGAGGTGACATGGGGCTAGACATGAGAGACCACATTTTCCTTTCTTTAGTGTGGGATATGGGACAGAGGTTACATAGGGTTGGAGCCAAGACCTCCCCATCCTGTCCTTAGTTGGGCCATGGGATGGAGGTGGGCTGGACAAGAGAGACCCCCCCCTCCCTCCCCACCCCGATCCTCTCCTTAGTGTGGGATGTGGGCTGGAAGTGACATGAGGTAGTGCTACAGGGGACACAGTTCTAAGAGGGAAGAAAAGTGGGGTCTGCTCCCCCCGGCTTCCCCCGCCCCATCTCATCCCCCATCACTTACTCCTGGGGCTGGGGACCTGTGCCAGTGTCCAGCCCTTCCCCTTGGGTGTGCGAAATTCGGGGCCCTCCAGGTCCAGCTTCCTCTTGGCCTGGAGCACGAGAGAAAACCCTGCATTGTGGCCAAGCCAGACACCCCTCTGAGTTCCCCAGACCTCCCAGGGTCATCAGCCGACCCCCGGGTGCCACATCCTGGGGTGGGGGGAATCCTGCAGGAGGCTCATCCAGTTGCAATACCCCTTTTGGGAAGGGGCATGGCAGCACCCAGCGGTGTGAGAGGCCACTGGGAGAACTGAATGGAGAGGAGATGAGGGGTCCTGTCACACTCCATGGCTTCCAGCTCCCCGTGGCAGTCGTAGGCACTCACTGGGATTTCCCCTCACCGCCAGCTCCTGGCAGGGCTGAGTGGGGCTGAGCCCTGGGAACACAGCGGCTCCGAAGCCAGATCCTCACCCTCCCATCCTGCCAGCTGGCTTACTGGGGTGCAGGATTTCACTTCCTCCCTCCTGCCCAGGTCATGGTTGAGGGCACCCAGCTGCCACAAGCACACCTGGGACCAGCCAGATTCAGCCCCCGCTGGGTGCCCCGGACACATGCGCCTAGCTGGAGGGAAACTGGGGTGAGGGGGGTTATGCTGGGACTTGGAAGGGGAGACAAACATCCCTGCACCTGCTGTCCTCCCACCAAGGCAAGCAGCTCCTTGAAATCCTGCCCAAGAAACAGGACTTGGGCAGATGGGACCCAAGGAAAAGTGCAGAAGAGTAAATTCAGAGAAGAACTGGAGGGTGTCACCAACCCCCCACCAATGCAAACAAATGCCCCAGGACCCTTCCACACCCACAAACACAGGGTGATTTGGGGAGGAACACTGGTTCAGCAGTAGGAAGCAGCTCCCCAGCCCCACCCCGACCCACCCCCCCCAGTACCTGCTCCCAGGCCGGCCTGTCCCACAGGGTCCCCTCCCAGCACATCCTGCACGATGCCCAAGTCCCTGAGTCGGCTCTGCTGGCGGCTCCCTTGGGAGCACAACGCACTTTGTGGGGAAGGGTTGGGCACCTCGGCGTAGTTCCCACCCGAGGGGGCTGGCGGGAAAGGTGCCAGGGGCTGTCTTCCGCCCCCCCAGGGAGCCAGGTTGGTCCTGAACTCCTGTGGGAATCTGTTCACTCCCGCCCTTCCCCGAGCAGGTTTTTCCCAGTGAACATTCCTCCAATCCCAGCCTCGTGCCCTGGATGTGCCCTGGAGCTGCCGGCACCACAACGGTTAATTCCGAGGACATGGGAAACACCTGCCTCAGATAAGACCCCATCCATCTGCCAGGACGGGAGAGGGGCCAACACCCTGCCCCTGCCCCCCTCCCCGGTATCCCACGCTTCTCCAGCATGGATGGCCAGTGCATGTTCCCATCACTGCTGAGGAGGTCAGCTGCACCCCACCTGCCCCAAGCAATGGGGAAACTGAGGCACGCAGCAACCCACAGCAGGTCCTGGTGTTTCCAGACACCTCCAAACACCCCCCCAAATCCCCTCTCCCCATGTGCAGGAGGAGATAAAGGGGGACCCCTGCTCATCCAGGTGCAGTTTTGAGGGGTAGGGGCTTGGTGAGCTCAGACAGGAGCAGGACCCTGAATTCTGCAAGGGAAAATGGACAAGGGGCTCCCTCCTGTGACCCAGCTGCCATCCCCCCAGCCAGGCAGGATTAGGCACACAACAGCTGAGTGGGGCACAGCGAGGGTCTCCCGGCACCCTGCCAGCACCGAGTGAGGGTGAGATGAACCAGAGCAGGTAGGGGAGCAGGGACCAAACCCAAAGACCCTCCCAAGACATGGCAGGACAACCCCATGCCACCTGCCAGGCCCCAGCCATGGCTTCCCAGTATGTGGGAGCACACCATCTACACCCCAATATGATGGTGGGGGTGGGAAATGAGGCTTGACCCCAAAATTTCGGGGTGGTGTAAGGCAGTGAGGGGGCAGCCTGGGCATCCTGCCAGCTCTGCCTGCCAAGCATCCCCAAAAAGCCCAGCCCTGGCGCCAGGGGCTACACCCTGTGCCCAGCCCAAGCATCAGAGCATCCCTCAGCACCCCCCGCGGGGGGCTCCTCCCGCCAACCTTCCCTTTCAACAGCATCCGCTGCCTTCTCCGGGCTTGCCCGGGCTCTGCCCAGCCCTTTATGAGGCTCCCCCCAGCTCCCCCTTTTGCCAGCCCCACCGCCCCCACGGGGGCGTGGGAACGCAGCGCTTGGAGTGGGGCACTTGGAACCGGCAGGAAGCCAAGGGGCACTCCAGGATCCTGCTGCTTGCTTGTGCCAAGGGGCTGCTGCACCCCACAGGTGCAGCCCCCACTGCCTCGGGGTGGTTGAGGGCTAGTAGGGCATGAGATGGGGACAGGGAAATGGAGGCTGATCCCAGATTTGGGGGACAGGGAGACCACCCTGCGCTGAGGAGGAAGGCAGTGCCCTCACCCCAGGTACTGCTCCCTGCTCTGGGGTGCAGCTGATGCCCTCCAACAGCCCTATCCCAGGAGATGTTCCCCAGTAGAGAGGAGCAGGTGGCTTTAAAAGCCATAGCCAAAAAAGCCCCTCCAAGGGCAGCAGCACAATCACCACTTCCCCACCCATCCCTCCCCCCAAAATCCCCCCTTCTGCTCATGCAGAAAACCCTTTGATGGGATGGGATTATGTCACCCCTGGGGTGCTGCTGAGCAGGTTCTCCTGCCAACCCAGCACCCACAGGGGCTGCCACTCTTGGGTGCTCTTTGCACGGCCAGCTCAGCCCTGCCAGCTCGTACAGAACCACAGCAGACTCTGGACGCCCTTGTTCAGGGTGGGGAGCTGGGATCCCACGGCAGAAACACCTCTCTCTGCAGTGCTCTTGCATAGCCCTAAGCCCCTGTAGAGACTCCACAGACCCTAGAGATGGGCAAACACCGACGACGAGATTGCCATGGGCTAAAACCACTCCAAAATACACATTTTCCATGGAGGAAAATGCATTTAACCACTCCAGAACTCTCAAATTGGAGAGTATGGTAAATTTAAGGCTTTTTTGGACCATGAGAGACAACCCATCCTGCTTTCCCGCGGGGGATAGGCTCCTCCATGTGATCCCGGATCACTCATGTGGCAAAAAGCCGGTGGGAGCGGCCGCAATTGCCCTGCTTGGGAATTGGGAAGAAACGCTCATTATCTGATTCCCTCGGCTCTGCACACAAAGGTTGTGCCATAAACAGGGTGGGTGCGGCAGGAACCCCAGCTGTCAGGACTGCGAGTGCCACACCGGGGCTGGAAATAGTACCTTCAGCCCCGCGAATGGGATAGTGGCATCGGGGAATGAAATGGGGACAGGGGAGCACGTCATGTCCCCAGTTGTCACATGAGCCCCCCAGACCCTGTTCTGGGTTGGGACGGTTGTGGGCAGGAGCACCCGGAACATCTCCTTGTGTAGGTGATGATGATGATGATGGTGGTGATGACAAAGAGGCCATTAGCCAAAAACCTCTCGATCCCAGGTGTCACTTAAGGACAAGCACTTCATGTCTCCAAGTGTCACACAAGTTCGTCCCGCCGCCTCTGGCCCCATTTAGGGGAGAGCGGCAGGAAGGAGTACCCTGAGCACCTCCTAGAGCAGGTGATAATGATGATGATGATGACAAAGGGGCCACTAGCCCAAAAGCAGCTCTGCAGATCCAGAGAAATGGTACTGAGAGTCTTGTGGGGTGTTTTTAAGGGAGGGGGCAGCAACGATGGTGTCTCTTTAAACAACAGCTCCCGGCAGTGCAGGATGTGGTTCAGAGACAAAGAGACTGGAGAGGAGACAGGTGGTCCCGAAGTCCCCCGGGATGGGACTCGAAACGGCCCCCCAGCCACAGCATAAAGGGGGAAGCCAAGAAACTCCCTCTCCCCCCACCACGGCAATGTCCCCAGCTGGCACCAAGCATCAGGGACTGGGGAAGGGGGGCAGGGGCTGGAATAAATAAATAAATCAAGCTTTGGGAAAACTAAATCGGTGTTAGCGGGGTCTGGGATCCCTCCCAGGACCCGGGGAGAACAGAGGCTCACAGTGAGGGCTGGATGTGTGCCCAGGCTGGAGCAGGCAGGAATTAAATGCCAGCTGCCAGCGGGGCCGACGGGCCGGGGACTCGGAGGGGGCCCTCCGGGAGCAGGCACAGGCTGGGCAGAGCCTCCTGTGTGCCCTGACACTGGGCGTGGGACCGGCACTCGACATGTTCCTCAGTTTCTCTGTTTAGAGGTAGCTTTGTAAACAAAGCTTTGCTGGGCTTTGTAAACACAGCGGTGACCCCGCGGCTTGGCGGCAGAGACAGGGGACAACGAGCCCCTACACGGGGTCCGAGATACAAAGTCTTGGAGTGGTCCACGGAGAATGAGACCCCCCCCGCGGCAAAAAACAGCCATTGCGAGTCCCACCGGAACCGCGGGCAGAAACCAAGCCTGGAAAGCGACGCTGTAGCACCCCTGTCCCGTGTCCCCCCATCACCCGGGTGACGGGTCACCCTGGGGGTCACAGCCCCAAAGTGGGGAGAGCCAGAGGGCAGAGCTGGTGCCCCCCACCCAGAGAGGCAGGAGCTCTGCTTGTACTCATTCCTCATTTCTCCACCATAGAAAGGGCCTCTCAAAGGGCCTGGGATTGCTGACCGGGTTTTGAGGAGCAACTTGAACTTTTTGCAAGCTGGAGAGAGGAAAAAAGGCCGAAAAGGGCCGAGAAGCGGAAGCCGGAGCTGCGGGCACGCAGGGGCGAGGGGAAGTTGAGAAACATCTGAGCCATTTCACTGCGACTTCTGATTTCAGACCTCACCCTCCCCCATCCCCAAAAAGACACATTAGAGGGTGCAGACTCCAACATAAACTGCAAAATTTGGAAGGGAGGGGGCTGTACATGCTGGAGTCACCCACCCCTTGCTCCCCACCCAGCTTCTGGTGCCCCCGAAGCGATGCCCGAGGAAGAGATGGCATGCAGACGTCTTACCGGCAGCCGTCCCGCCGAGGCTGAGCAGAGGGTCCTGAGCTCGGGGCCTTGGGGGGTGTCACAGGGACACCCGCCTCGGGAAGCGGGAACGCTGACAGCCGCTGGCGTGTAGACTTGGGAGAAACAGCCGGTGGACAACGGGGGGCTGCCCAGGCTGGAAGCCCCCGGATCACAGGAGCCCATCACCGGCATGACCTTCTTCGGGTGGTGGTGGGGAGGGGGGTGCGGGAGGGCGGTGCCCCCCCTCCCCGGGGCGGGGGACACTCCCCTGGGGAGCCGCAACATTGCAAAGTCCTTTCCGAGAAGCCCGGCCCGGCCCGGGGGAGGGGGCAGGAGCACCCCGCGATTCCGTAGCTGGGAGGGGGGGTCACAAGCTCAGCCGTGGCATTTTGGGGGAGCGGGGAGGCGTTCCGCCGGGCGATGCCACCGGCTGGTCCCCAAATTCCCCCTGAAAAACCTGCAGAGAAGAACGCGACGGCGATGCCGCCAAAACCGGCGGAAAAATCGCTTTTGGCCCCAAAAATCAGCCGCACTAGGGCCGTATGGGCCGGGGCGGCCGGAGCGCCGCCCCGCCTGGGCCGGGACCCCCGCACCCGGCTCCGCTCCCGCCCGATCGCGCCCGGCCCCGAGCGCTCCTTTTTTTTTTTTTTTTTTTTTTTTTTTTCCGTTTTTTTTTTTTTTAAGCGCCAGAACCCGTGCCGCGAAATTCGGATTTCCCGCGGAAAATGCGGCGCGCTGATTGGCTGTCGCTGCCGTGGTCCCGCCCCCTCGCGGGGCCGGTGGCGCCGCGCCGGGAGGGGCCTTAACGTGGCCGGCAGTGGGCGGGGTCAGTTATGCAAATAAGGGGAGGGGCCTTCTCACGACCACCTGCTGGGGGAGGGGTGCCTGTTTAGGAGGGGGAGGGCATTCGGGTTGGGATCGGGACTAGCGTACATTTTCTGTTATTTATTTATTTTTTTAGACAATACCCCCCCATCAGTCTGGTGGGTTCCAGCCTGGGGGCTGAGACCCTCCAACCCCCTCATCCCGCATTCCTTATCCTCCTGTCATCTCCATTGACCCCCAATCCTCATCTTCCCATCCTCATCCCACCCTTCCCGTCGTTCCCTCATCCCCATCCCCAGTTACAGCGAGCCAGGGTAGGGGAGATGGGGCTGCATCTATTTAAAACCAAAATTTTTGGGGTCCAGCAGCCAGAGGCTGTCTGGCACCTCCCCACCCTGCAGACAGGGGACAGTGCTGTTGGGGGAGGGCAGTGATCTCAGAGGGGCTCAGCATGAGGAGTTTTGGCCCCTGGTTCGTTCATAGTTCATTCAACCTGCCATCCATTTTTCCCCATGCATCCCACTCACATGTTGTTGGAGTTCATCAGGTCTTTCTGGCAAAGTGGAGGGAGAAAAAGAGGATGAAGTGCACCTAAGCTGACCTACAGGGTATTTCAGAGTGCAGCAGTAGCAGGAATCAGAGAGGCCATTGCAAACCCCCGAGTGAGGGCAACTCTCACCCTCACTGGCACCAGTAAAAGGCCACCACAGCCACTGAGACAAGCCAGGATTTAATCCTGCCGAGGTCACCAAGCCACAGTGGTTGGTTCCTCTTCATCCCCTGGTTCCTCTCCATCCCCTGGTTCCTCTCCATCACCTGGTTGCCTCTATCCATTCATCCCTCTTCATTGTTCTCTCCATCATTCTCCTCTCCAGGAAGAGCCAGCTCCATGCCCAGGTCTGGGATAAGGATAATCACATGTAGAGATGAACTTTAGTGCAAAGAAGCCTCCTGGAACACAGACGGACAGACACACACGCTGGGCCTGGCCTCTGCTGTGAGTGAGGAAGGACACCAGACCTCCAGACTCCAACTCAGCTGGGAGGGACGCCCAGAAATGTGCCAGGAGCCTCAAATCCAGGACAGACATTTGCCTCCCACCATGCAAGAGCTTTGAGGCAGAACAAAAGACCTGGCAGCAGTGATGCCACCCCAGCTGGGTGGTGCAGCCCTTGTGCCAGGAGTGTGGCTGAGCTTGGCAAATAAACCCATCTAGACCTTCTTCTTCCCCTCTGTGGGAAGAAGGCAACTGCCATCTCCATCCCAGTGCACAAGGAGAAGGCCTGGCAGGGTGGATAAGTCTGTGTTGATTGACTGCCTCAGGCTTGGCCCAAGGGGTGACCCTTGGGATAAGGACCTGAGGGTATGGGAAGGGCCTGGCAAGTTGTGAGCTCAGCTCCTGCAGTTGGGCAAAGCACAGGTGAGGTCCCCACATGCCATCAGTGTGACCTCACTGGGGTAAGGCCTGACCCAGAAGGTAGGAAAACTTGTTGGCTCTCACCCCCTCAGCTGTGCTGAGGAACAGCTGAGGGAGGAGTCAAGGGCATCTTTCCACTACTTAGTATTTGCCCAAAAAGCCTTTTACAGGCTTTCCAGCCTTGGCTTTCCACCAGCAAAGTCCTCTACCCTACCAGAAGACACAGACTTGTATTTTCCTGGGACACCAAGGTGTCCAGAAGGGTGGGCTATGCACCAGCTTCCACTCTACAGGCCAGAGGGGTTTGGATTGGAAGGACCTTAGAGATCATCTCATTCCGTGATGTTGTGGAGGTCTGGGATGACCCTGTGGATGGCCTGGAGCACCCCAACCAGCCCCTTGAGCAGCCTCCTCACCCTAGGGCAAGACAAGAGATCCCATCACTGTGCTGGCCATGGGGGGGGGGGGGAGCCAGGAGACCCCTCCTAGCTTCTCCCCCGAGGGTCTTGGGAGGGTCTGAAGTGCACTCCCAAACCAGGGTGAAGAAGGGATGTTGAAGCACAAGCAATGATGTTGCTTTTCCCAGTGCAGATTCAGCACGTGAGCTACTGGCACCACACCTGGGCACTGCATTTCTGCCCAGACCAAGATGGCACCACCAGAGGCTTTGAGGTACAGCACCCCCACCCTCGCTTACCTCAGGATCTGGAAAATCTTTTGGATATTCAGCTTGGAGATGAGGGACCTCATCATGATGCAGAGCACAAGGAGGAGGTTGATTATACCCCAGAAGCAGGGGGCTGGAGCTGGGCCATGTGCCCCAAATGAGACCCCATCCCCTAATGTTCCTCCCCCAGGAACATTCCCAGCAGAGAGGGGGTACAAGGGGTGCTGGTGGCCCATGGCTCTGCCCAGAGGTGGGGGAACAACTGTCCCGGGAGCATGTGATGGGCCACTAGGCAAGCACAGGTGGCCAGCAGCCCCACAGCCCAATGCCACACATCCCCGTGCCTGGAATGGGGGCAACAGAGGAGCCAGTCCTTTCTGGAAAGGCACCAGAGAAGGTCCTGGTCCTTCCCAAGGGGAACACCAGAGGAAATCCCAATTCTTTCCAGGATAGGCATCGGAGGAAGCCTCGGTCGTTTCCAAGGGTGCAGCAGAGGAAGTCAGAAATCCCCGTTCTTCCCGCGGGGAGAACCTTCCCGGTGAGCCGGGCTCTTCTTCCTCCGCCCTGGAGACGGCAGCAGCGAGCCGCGGCTGCGGGGCCCTGACCGCTCCGGCTCCACCCCCGGCAGATTTTGGGACGTGTGTGAAGTCTCTGTCCCACCGCGGGACAAAGCCCCGGTGTCACCTGTCGGAGAGAGAAGGCAAGGGCTGACAGCAACATGCGGTGGCTGCCAGGACAGAGGGTGGTGTCCATGGGGGTGGGCAGGGGGCAGGAATGGCCTCCTCCAATTCCACAGCATCCCTGGGAGTTCCAACCAAGGGAGTGCTGAGCCCCCCTACACAGGTTGGTTTGCAGGATGAGCCCTCCTGTGCATCCATGCACACGTATGTGTGCACAGACACATGTCAGTGTAGGCACGTGTGTAAGTGCACACAGGCATGCGTCCATACATGTACACATATGTAAGTGCGCGTGCATTTTGAGTGTGACACGGCCGTGTGTCAGTGCCTGTAGGCATCTTGTAAGTACATGTGGGCATGGGTGTAAATGCACGCACAGGTGTGTACCCGGACACGTGTGCCAGCGTCTGCATACACGTGTGTGAGTGCACATGGGTGTGTGTAACTGAACACAGTCGTGCATGCATATCTGTACATGTGAGTATGCACAGACGTGTGTCAGTTTGTAAACACGTGTGTAAGTGCACACAGGTGTGTGCGAATGCACACAGTCATGCATGCATACATGCACACACGCGAATATGCACATACCACGCGTGTCAGCGTAGCCATGTGTGTAAGTACACATGTGCGTGTGCGCACCCACGGTCAGCGGCCAGAACCACCCCCCTCCACGCGTGAGCGCGCCTGGCCAAGGTCACGCGTGTGCGCGCAGCATCTGTGTCAGCGGCGGCTGGCGGAGAGCCGGCCGGGGGGGCCAGGGGGGCCAGGCCTTGGCCAGGGCAGCAGCGGGAGGAGGAGGAGGTGGAGGAGGAGGAGGGAAGTGCGGCTCAGACAGCGCGGCGCCAGCAAACACCTGCAAACAGCTCCGGGCACACAATGGCAAATACAGGTGGGAACCGCCGCCTCCGTCAGCGCAGCGATTGCATCAGACTCCGGCGCTTGCCAAGAGGCGAACGAGCCAGTCCAGGGGCCACCGGCACCGCGGCGGGGCCGCGCTCGACCTTCACCGTTTCCTCCCCACCCTCCCGCCGTCTTCGTTTTTGCCCTTCTCACCCTTTTTTCTGCACCCCTGCAGTGTAGCTGGGGTGGTAAAAGTAAAGCCGGGCTTGCTCGGCCAGGAGGATTTTTCTCGTTCTAGCTGTGCCCCCCGAGGTGTATCTCGGCCCCAGCGGCTATTTTTAGCTGTGTGTTTTCCCCGTTTTCTTTATTTTTATTTATTTAATTTTTTTAAAAATCAGGGTTTTCCTGGAAAGACTCGGCATCCCACAACAGCCAGGGTAAATCTGCTGCATGGGGTAAATCCTGCCCCCGGAGATAAATCCCATCTGGCCCACGGGGTAAATACCATCAACTCCCCGCGATAAAATCCAAGCCCCAGCAGTTATTTTTAGTTGTGAGGGTTTCCCTACTTTTTTTTTTTTCTTTTTTTCTTAATTTTTATTTTTAAATCAAGGGTTTCAAAGAAAGCACTGGCAACGAGCCACAGCCCAGTCCAGGGAGCCGGTGGGGTCAGAGCAAGGCTTGTGCCAGAGTCTGGGAATGTCGGGGTGGCTGTTCCGGGCAAGGTGCTGGGATCCATCCACCACGGGGGAGGAGGTAACGGCTCTGGGTGGCTTCCTGGGAGCTAGAGCCAAACCTACGCCCTGCCAAACGGCACAGCCCCCGGCGTCGGGAATCCCCTGCCCTCATCCCTGAGGCGGGACAGGGGCAGGGGTCACCTCCACTCCCCGGGGGCTGGAGTCCCCCTCCACCTCCCCAGTGCTGTTTCCATCCAAAAAGCCACAAGCAGGACTGGTTTCTCCCACCCCACCAGTGCCTAGCCCCACTTCACCCAATAACCTCAGCCCCAAAGTAGGCTCATTAATGCTCCCACGAGTCCAGGATTCCCACCACCATCATCCCTGATAGGGGGACCCATTAGGACCTGGAGTGCTCACACTACAAGAAGCCCCACCTTCCAGCTACCGAGACTCATTCTTGTCCCCTGGCTCATTCCCAGGGTGCTTTTCCCACCCATCCCACTTAAATGCCTTTTGCACATCAGTACTGGCACAGCTGGAGGACCGTGACACCGGGGTGAACGTGGGGACACTCACCCCTAACCCGCCCTTTGCCTTGTCCTCCAGAGCCAAAAGCCATTGGAGATGGCAAAAGCCTATATTCAGCTGTCACCATGACAGCAGCTCCATTCCCAGATGCCGTGGTTTCGGGGTGGACACCCTCACCTGCCTCCCACCATGCCTGGACAGCCCAGGTTGCTGCATCCCACTCCACCCAGGGGTGCCTGAGGGTACCCTGCCCTGGGGAGCCCAGGGACAGCGAGCTGGGAGAAGGGAGGAAAGGTCCCAAGGGCTGCTGAGCCAGCTGGACCAGGTGGTGCTTTTTGGAAGCTCCACATGTTGCTTTTTCCTGTGGAAATGTCCATGGACAAGGGGTATTTGGCAGGTGCCAGCTGCACCCCGAGCTCCTGTTGGCTGTCCTAGGGATAGAGGCTGAAGCAGGCAGGCAAGGGGGAAGGTTTGTATCACTCTATGCTCCAAGACCCCTTTGTCTTCTCCCTCCTCTTCTTCCTTTTCCCACTTTGCAGGCCCTAACCCAGCTCCCCTGGATGCTGGAGTACCCTGGGAACACCCCAGAGCAACAGGGCAGGGCCCACATCATGGCTGGCCGAGGCCACAGCAGCAAAACCAGAGCCCAGCACAGGGGAAAAAGATGCTGCTGCTACAGGTGGGGGTGAAGTCAATTTAACTTCATCCCAGGCAGGCCAGCAGCTTCCCCAGGGAGCCTGATCTGGCTCCACAGCTGAGCCAGCCAGGGGTCACATCTGCTCCCGGGCCAAAGGGAAACTGCAGCATTACCCAAGGGGAGGGAAAAGCACTTCTGCTCCAAATGCCCCTTTCCTGGGATGTTCTCTCTCCCAGGGAGAACAGGCCAAGCAGGGGCTGCTCTCTGGATACCACCTGGGGCAGCAAAAGCAGCCAAGAAACGCCTGTACTCCTGTGGGGTGTATCCTGGGGTAGCAGAATCACCCCTTCCAGCCCAGCAGCAGCTCAAATCCAGCCTCAGGGTACCCAGTAGCCCATTTTCACAAGGCTAAAAGTGGAAAAAACATTTTTCTCATCCTTTTCAGGGCTCCAGGTACACCTCCAGATGGTCCTCGGGGCTCAGCATCATCTTCACTCCTTCCACATCAGATAAGCACTGCAGCACCCAAAATAGCTGGCAGCCACCTCGGCCCGAGCCGGCAGCCCAGGGTTAATTCCTCCCATACCTGAGCTGACATTTCAACGCTATTACACAATTACAGAGATTCCTGCAGTAACCCTAGAAGCTCCCATCAGAGTTTGGGAGGCTCCCACCCCCCAGGGGTTTGTTTTCCCACCCAGGGGTGCACTCCAACACCCTCCACTCCATTGATGAAGGAAAAAAAAATCAAAATTATCTGAGTTTTATTATGTAAAAATGGTAACTTTTATAAAAAGTTTATAAAGCAAGTACAAGGCACGTTCGCAGAAATTCACCTTCCTGCACAAAAGGTACAAAAAGATACTCTAGTATAGAGCTCCACAATACACGAGGCCACGGCCCCAGAGAGTTTGATTCATACTCGAGGATGTTTGTCCCCCCCTGCCCCAAACCCCCTAATCCCCACCCCACCATCCCATTAAACACCTTTTAAAAAAAGGACTCGCTGCTATAATCCAAAAATATACAGACAACCTCCTCTTCATCATCAGTCTATCATTAAAAATATCTCATGTGAGTTCGGGTCCAAAGCTTGGGATGCTGGTGGTGGAAGGCTGGGGGGGTCGGAACCAGCCGCTCCCCGCTCTCGGTGCCCGGGCCCGGGGGAGGCGATGCCGGGGCCGGTAGGTCGCAGACAGCCCGGCGCCACGGAGGAAGCTGCTATTTACCTCCGGCTGATAACGAACCAGGAACCGACACTCGCTGCCTGTTTGCTAATTGGCACCGGGAGAGAAGAGAGGGGGAGGCAGGAAAAAGAGTAATAATGGTAATTAGTGTGGTGATGAGTGGGGTTGGGGATGGACATTTGAGAAGAGAGGGTGGGAGCCGGGAAACCAAGTTCCTTGGGGCCGGTATCTGGCCCCTGGTTGGGGATACTGGGGGCGAGTTGGTGCTGGTGGGAGATTTGGGGGGGATTGTAGAAAGGGAAAGCACTGGTCAGCGTTATTGGGATCGGTGGTGGGTTGGGGAAGGTGGACTGGGGGTGCGGGTGGTGGGAAAATGAGG